>SKCR01017613.1:0-64747 GCA_019454045.1 Zanthoxylum bungeanum
AAATCGACAAATAGAGTTTTAACGTGGTTCGGCGGAGGTGTTGTTTTTATTACCAAAACGAGCTCGGCCGACCTCTTTTCAATGGTGGTCCTGTTGGATAATATGACCCATAGCGTCACTATTTATACAGATCATAGTGTTGTTGTACAAATTAACTATGTGACAAGGAAATTGCACTCACATCATTTGTGATTAGATCACCATAGATATATAAATGAAGAGAGGTCCATATGATTAGTTCCTGGATTGAGATGATATGAGACAGTATCAGTCCACGAAGGATTAATCATTAAATATCCCTAGTCGTAGTATTATCGAGACTGGACATCGATAATGCGGAATAGGCTAGTATTGCACTTGTGCGCGTTGTGAGGGCACAACAACATAGTTCTCATGTATTTGGGTATTGGATACTCATGCAAGTGCGATAGGAGGTTGTGTTTCACCGATGGTACGGGAAACAGCTTCGCTCTGGATAGACCCCTCGGAATCCCATTGGTATTATGACTATGTGTCTATGGGAGTCCGACATCAGGGTAGGTGTGTATGGTCTTAACTTGAGACTTGCACCGCTAATGCTTACGACAATCAATATACTTTAGTTGAGGTCGTCTAGGACTCTAACCGGTTCTGTGTACGCCAATGCTGGGTATATTGAGAATCGTAGAGTATTGGGTGTGATGTCAAGACGGAAGTATCACTCCAGTCATAGTGGAGATGATGTCACGCAGGATACGGTATTAGTGCTCTTAAGTGCTGGCCGGCCATCGGGATATTATGACAAGGTCATGTATATCCGATTATAGAGACTAGTTACCAGACATACGACATGTGCTTCGGACGGGGCAGACACTTATCCAGCCCCAGCCCTAGCACGTGACTATCCGATACTGGGCCGATATACACAATACTTGGTATAACTACGCTTGATATAGATCTTAAATATTCTTAGATGAATATGACCGAGAATTGGGTAGACTTCGTGCTTTGCTAGAAGCCGATCTTGTCTCGTAAATCGGTAGAACGTAGTACTTGGTACATACGTGATTCGGATACTCCGACGACCGTATTTACTGCCGACTTATTTGGGGATCTCATGGGTCGCTTCCCGATAATGCACCGATGACGCATAACTCGCACTCATTAATAATCTGGGATTATATAGAAGAGAGAGAAAATTAATCTTGGATTAATTACGGAGATATTTTATTTGGGATAAAATATCGTCTAAAGCGAGAGAATGATTAATTTGGAATTAATCGGTAAATTAATATATTCGATATATTAAACGAAATTAGATTTCGACGCAGAATTAAAATTAGATTTTAATTCGGGCGAACGAATTAATTTAGAATTAATTCGTTAGCGACGTGAATAGTGAATTCGCTAGGCGTAATCATTTAAGTACGACGCGACGGAAAACTCGCTAATTGGGAATTAGCGAACCCGAGCCCAAGTGTGATTGCGAGCGCATTCGTATTTCGAATTCGAGTGCGGCGACGCAAGTCACATATAGCGTCAAATCATTCATCACATCAATCGTCAAATCAAATGTCACTTTGAGTGATGTGATTGATTGATGTGATTGATTGATTGAAAGACACACATCACTTTATTAAAGTAAAATGAATAGTTGATGTGTGTGGTTGAAATAGTGTAAGTTGGTGGGAGCATTTACCATTTAATTATTTGGCTTTTTATTTGGTAAATACTTTATATTTTTTTATGGTAAAAATATATAAACCCTTTTGGAAAAGGTTTCACCAACCAATACACACTTTCCCTCCTCTCTTTCTCCATCATCATTCACGCCCAAATGGGCAGTAAAAATGCTCACTGGTTTCTTCATTTTGGGCGTGAGTTTGGGAAGCAATGTGCTTGATTTTGTGGCAAAATCAAGAAGAGCTAGCACTCCGAGAGACTTGCGAAGGTGGTAGGGAAGTTCACCCATGAGCCGGGAACCATTCGATGAAGCTTGGAGCTCCATTTCTCAACTCAAAAATCTGATTTTGTGGGCAGTGAACTGCAGTTGCGTTTTTTGTTGCAAGGGAAAAATCAACTTCGTTTGTTGCCGATTCGTCTCAACCGATCGATGTGAGTATTCCGCTACCTCTGTTGATGTGTTCACACATGTTTTTCATTGCTTGTTTGATCTTGGGACCTAGATATAAACCTAACAATGGCATCAAGAGCTATAGGTTCAAGCATGAAAATGTAGGGCTTAAAATTGGGTATTTTGTATTTGAGCATGATTTTATAAAATTGGATGTTTGAGCATGCTTAATATATGTTATATTGAAGATTGATTTGATCAATTTCAACAAAATGTGATTGGATCAATTTTGCCCAAAAATGTTACCTTGGCCGAATGTGTATTGAATTTTGGATTCTTGGAATTTTTGATTTTGATTCATTGGATGAGTTGGAATCATTAAGGATAATGTTAATTTGAAACTAATTGGATTGGATTTTGAATTGAACATAAAATCCCCAAAAATTATCACCTTGGCCGAATCTACATTGCCCTTTAATGTCTTGGTATTTTGATTTTTGAACAATTGGATGTGTTGGAAATCATTTAGGATGTTGATTTAATGTCGATTGTGGGTTCGATTGGATTGAAACCAAATCGGACACAAAATCCCTCCTTTGGCCGAGAGCTTTAAAGCATGTAATGGGTTTGATTTTTTCATTTATGTGTTGGACACATGATAATGATAATGAGCATGATTATTGGACTAATTTAGTGTTTTGGAAATATTGATTTAGTTGGTTAATCATGTAATGCACTTTAGGTAATTAAATTGCGGAATTGGATTCGTGAAATTTAATTATTTAGGCTTAAATTGGATTTGGGCTTCTATTGTTGTAATTGGGCTTTGTTGTACAAATTTGGATTTGGGCAAATTGGATTGGATCCAATTGGGCCCAAAGCTACTTCCGTTAAGCCCAAATGCAACTTATAAACCTTTAAAGTTTAATTGGGCCTAATGGGCCTAAATTGATTTCTGGGCTTATGGGGTTACTCCTTGATTGGGCTTTGGTTGCCGAAGCCCACGCCTTAAAGAAATTAATTAAAGCCCATTAGACTTGAATTGAATTGACGTTGGACGTTAATCGGGCTTTGAGACCCGACGCGATTAAATTTGGAATTTAAGTCGAAAAGGTTTATTAAATAAAGTGTAATATTTAATTTGGAATTGAATAGTGAATTAATATTAAATACATGTTAAATTGGATTTAATGATGTAGTTTAATTTAATTCAAGAATTCGTACTTTGAGTACTTATTCGCAAAACGAGTTTGACTCGACCAAAAATCAAATCGTTGTTTGAACATTGGATGATCACATAATTATCAGATTAATTAATTTGATTAGATTGATTGATAGCATGCTTATGTGTGAATACGTGGTTGTGATGAATGAATAATGTATATCGGATGGATATTAGTCGGGTGGGGCAATTTTGGAAATTGTTGTAATAAATTCGATTTATTAAATTGGACCTGCGTGTCCAGCCTTATCACCTCTATTCTCTTTGTACTCTCTTCTCACCTATTCCCCTCAATGTAAATGAGGTTTCTTTAGAAGTGTAGTGTAACGGGTAGAAGTAAGTACAAGTGCTAGCTTGAGTGAGAAAGGGAGAGATTTGATCTAGGATCAATGTGTTAAGTATCCATCCGCATATCATTATTATTTTATTTCATATGCGCTTTATTATGTATTTAGAATGCATGTTTAAGGGTGTATGAGATGAGACCTTAACAAAGATAATTAAATTGGTAGCCAATTTGCACGCGAAAAGCCCTCATCAAATATCATGCGTCTTTTCCTTCCATTGAGTGATTCTTGCTCAAGATCCTAGATTGGCATGGGTTGTTGGCCAAAGTCAAGCCCTTGTCCGTCGAAGATGTGTTTGAATCACGAGGCTTTGTTCCATATTGGTCTTGTCCAAGTTGTGGTTTGTTGGCCAAAGTCAAGACCACTTCTTGTCCAACGACATTGATTACGAAGCTTCCATGGTCAATGGGTCCGCGCTTGACTGGGATCATCAGGTTTGTTGTGCCAAAGCCAAGGCCTAGTTGATTCAGAGGAAAAAGGTTAGGGTATATATTAGATATATAGGCATATATAAGATATATGTTTCGGACTTGGATGTCCACCTACTGGATCTAGGAATTGGATTAGATCCAATTGATCTTAGAGATCTACCTAGTTAATTATCATACAATTTGTTGGCCAAAGTCAAGATTGTGTGATATTTAACGGGATCCTAGCCCACTAGGAAACACGGTTTCCCGAGTACTCGACAGAGGGTTAGAGGCTCGACGAAAAATAGTGGGAGGCAAGAATTGAATTTGCAATATTCGTTCAATTACTCGCCATACGCGCTCAAACAAATATCACTCGTCATATATTAAAAGTATTAGTTGGACTAATATTTAATGTTGTTTTAATAAAACAGTTGGACTGTATTATAGTTGATTATATATAATTGGATTATATTAATCAAAATTTGAATTAATCAATTTCAGTTTACAGTTGATTTTATAATTGGATTATAGTAATCAATGTAATTGAGGTTAATTAATTTGGATTGTATTTGATTATATAGTTGGACTATTATAATCATTATAATATATATAGTACCACTATTCGTTGATTAAATAGTTGGACTATTGTAATCAAGATAAAATTGAAAAGTTGGATATTTAAAATATAATCTGGGATTAAAATATTTTAAATGATTTAATTTTCAAATTGGGAATAAATAATATAGTTACTTTATTTGATAAAATAACTTATTATACCTTAAGCCCAAAATTAAGCAAAATAAGTAGAGCATAAAATCTTTGGAAGATTTATGTGATGATGACTTTAGTGCTTAATTTAATATACTTGTCATAATCTAATTCTAGATTTAAGAAGTATTAAAATTGCAATTTATAATTCTTGGAGAATTAATTGACTATTCTAGAGGAGATAAAGTCAAAGTTTGCAATTGGGCATGTAGCACGAGGTGCACATCGTTTCGATATTCTAAAAACCCAAGGCTTGGCCTAAGGTTCCTGAAATATTGAAAAGGATAATTGACATATCCCAAAGTGACTACCATTTGGATATGGCAGACACGAAGGAATTAAAGAAAGGGCAAGGCTCTTACTTTAAAAATGATTGTCAAAGTTATGTTCACTACTAGTATTGAAATTAGATTTTAAATACTTAGTGTGGTACATAAAATATATGTATTGATGTTCAGAATCTGCTTTGAGCAGGATACTGACTTCAAGCTGAGATTGCTCTGCGAATCGGAAACGGGACGAAAGTCGCTGTTTCGACCGCAGATACCTAAGTTTAGGAACTACCCTTCGGGTGTGTACTTAAATTAGGAACTGTTATAATGTAACTAGTTTGACTAGAGACATTATCTCTATATCAGTGTTTAATTCCATTATGGATAAACCTTTATATTCTAGAACACTAAGTGTTTTATTATATATAAGATGATACTGAGATAAACACATTAGATGTGAATAACAGAATTTATATTTTGAATATAATTAAAATCTCAAACATATAAAATGACAAATAAATAGCTCAAATTGATTTGATCAATAGAGACTTATTTGTGGCATTGTTGTCTGGGACACAATTAAACAAGACTCGTATATCCGCACTTTTGAAGAGTGGGTACTAGGACTGATTTGACTATTCAAATAAAGTCTACGAATCTAGTTTATTAGGTATAGTTTATCAGGTAAAGTACCTAAAACACTATTTACTTGGTAATAGTGAAAGTGCCACCGATCTGTTAGCCCTATTCATGGTGAAGTTAGTGGGCCTATATCTAGCTAGGCTAGATGTGAACATGAATGTTTCGTGACCTTAACGGATGTGGCATCACGTTATGGTTATGTGTTTCTTTTGAAGAACACAGATCAGAAACTTTTAGAGTTTCGACACGAAGTAGATAAACAGATCGACTATAGTATTATGCCGTCACGGTAAGACCGTAATGGAAAATACTTAAGCATTAAGTTTCAAATATACATGAAAGAGTATAGTATTCTTTCAGATGAGGACTCCTCCCGAGACACGTCAGTTAGACGGTGTGTCCGAACAAAAACCGAATTTTGTTGGACATGATAAGGTTTATCACGAGTCGCTCTGAGCTATCATTTCCTTCAACAAGATATGTATTAACAGTGCAAAACTTATTTAGAATAAGGTTCCATATAAATCTGTTTGACAGATATCATATAGGATATGAACAGGAAAGAAACAGAGTTTCTCATTCCTAATAATTTGGGTATGCCGGGCATAACGTTTGGATGATACCAAATTAGAACCCAAATTGGATAAGTGCCAATTATAGGTTATCCTAGGGAAAACCATAAATATAGTACTTATATATCTCACAAGAGAACAATGTGATTGTTGCTCGCCATGCGATTTTCCTAAGAGGAATACCGATATGCAGTGGTAAGTGGGAGGATAGTGATACTCGATGAAAATCGCAGTAATACTATTCAAGGCACGAAGTCCATAATGGAACACAAACAGTTCATCAATGATGAATCTGTACCATTAATCTTCAAATACACAAGAACCGCGTAGATCGGAGAGAATCAGAAAACAACCTGGGGTATGGGTTTCTGATGTAACCCCTTAAAGATATTAATCTTGTGGAGGTATACCAACCGACTACGTTACGAGGAAGTGATACAAGGTATCAACTCCCTTTTATGGCAAAGTGCCATGAGTCCGAAATGGATTCCATGTATAACAACTATGTTTGGATACTAGTTGATGTACCGCAAGGCATTATGCCTATTGGTACTGTAAACATCTTCAAGGAAGACATACATGGATGGCAACATACCAACGTACTAAGCTAGGCTTGTGACGGAAAGGTGTCGTTATCAACATTGTTTAATAACGTTCAACCTTTTAACCTGTTGCCATAGTAAATCCATTTTGATGATGCTTGTTGATACTGCATATTTCCATTTATGAAATGCGTCAGTTGTAGATCAAATCGCTTTCCTGAAAAGGAAACCTCTTGGAGGATGCTTACAACAACATCCTGACGATTTTGTGTAACCGACAAACAAGGTTTGCGGGTTATTCGATCCATGTTTGGATTGAAGCAAGCATAAGGTTCTTGGAACTGACGTTTTGAAATAATCATAATGGTTTATGATTTGACTCAAAACGAAATAATTCTTGTGTATATAAGGAGGTTAGTGGGAGAGCACTGATAATGAAATTCCCATAAAGCAATTGGTGAAGCTTGGCTTTCATAGAAATTCTCCGTAGAATTCTGGGGAGTAACAACCTTTATTCAAGGAATAAAGATCTACTGGGATAGATTTGGAGTTGTTAACACTCTCTGGGAAATTGTACATTTAAAATGTACTTGATATGGTGTCTCATACGCTTTGAGCATATGGAGTCACAATCAGGACAATCCAAGTGATAGTCACTGGATTGAAGTTAAAGACATCTATTAGTATCTTTGAGAACTAAAGATGTTGTCTAAAACTATGGAGAAGGAGAACTTGAAGTGACTGGGATCACTGCCGCAAGTTTCCAAACAGTTAAATACTGCGGTACTATAAAGTGTGAATAACGGGACAGTGAGCTGGAAATCTTCCGAGCAAGATACTGTTTCCGAATAAACAACAAATGCGGATTATTGCTGCAGCTGAGGCAGCAATAGAAGCCATTTGGGTCGAAAATAAATCTAATTAGATTAGATATAGTTCTGTTAGCGGCTGAGCTAGGCGTCAGCACAGGCTAAGGAATTAAAGGTCTCATCGACGATCCAGATATATACTTCTATATCATCTGATTCGTTCGGATCATACATCGTGACGATGTGATGATCGTATAAATCGCGTCAGACGATTATCAAACAAATCCGCTGACGAAAAACTTTTCCTCAGCAAATTTGAGCGAACCGTACATAGTTCGGGTGTGGGACACTTGAGTGACTGACTATGTGCCAAGTGGGATATTTTTGGATAATATGACCCATAACGTCACTATTTGTACAGATCATAGTGTTGTTGTACAAATTAACTATGTGACAAGGAAATTGCACTCACATCATTTGTGATTAGATCACCATAGATATATAAATGAAGAGAGCTCCATATGATTAGTTCCTGGATTGAGATGATATGAGACAGTATCAGTCCACGAAGGATTAATCATTAAATATCCCTAGTCGTAGTATTATCGAGACTGGACATCGATAATGCGGAATAGGCTAGTATTGCACTTGTGCGCGTTGTGAGGGCACAACAGCATAGTTCTCATATATTTGGGTATTGGATACTCATGCAAGTGCGATAGGAGGTTGTGTTTCACCGATGGTACGGGAAACAGCTTCGCTCTGGATAAACCCCTCGGAATCCCATTGGTATTATGACTATGTGTCTATGAGAGTCCGACATCAGGGTAGGTGTGTATGGTCTTAACCTGAGACTTGCACCGCTAATGCTTACGACAATCAATATACTTTAGTTGAGGTCGTCTAGGACTCTAACCGGTTCTGTGTACGCCAATGCTGGGTATATTGAGAATCGTAGAGTATTGGGTGTGATGTCAAGACGGAAGTATCACTCCAGTCATAGTGGAGATGATGTCACGCAGGATACGGTATTAGTGCTCTTAAGTGCTGGCCGGCCATCGGGATATTATGACAAGGTCATGTATATCCGATTATAGAGACTAGTTACCAGACATCCGACATGTGCTTCGGACGGGGCAGACACTTATCCAGCCCCAGCCCTAGCACGTGACTATCCGATACTGGGCCGATATACACAATACTTGGTATACTACGCTTGATATAGATCTTAAATATTCTTAGATGAATATGACCGGAGAATTTGGTAGACTTCGTGCTTTGCTAGAAGCCGATCTTGTCTCGTAAATCGGTAGAACGTAGTACTTGGTACATACGTGATTCGGATACTCCGACGACCGTATTTACTGCCGACTTATCCGGGGATCTCATGGGTCGCTTCCCGATAATGCACCGATGACGCATAACTCGCACTCATTAATAATCTGGGATTATATAGAAGAGAGAGAAAATTAATCTAGGATTAATTACGGAGATATTTTATCTGGGATAAAATATCGTCTAAGAGAGAGAAATGATTAATTTGGAATTAATCGGTAAATTAATATATTCGATATATTAAACGAAATTAGATTTCGACGCAGAATTAAAATTAGATTTTAATTCGGGCGAACGAATTAATTTAGAATTAATTCGTTAGCGACGTGAATAGTGAATTCGCTAGGCGTAATCATTTAAGTACGACGCGACGGAAAACTCGCTAATTGGGAATTAGCGAACCCGAGCCCAAGTGTGATTGCGAGCGCATTCGTATTTCGAATTCGAGTGCGGCGACGCAAGTCACATCAAGCGTCAAATCATTCGTCACATCAATCGTCAAATCAAATGTCACTTTGAGTGATGTGATTGATTGATGTGATTGATTGATTGAAAGACACACATCACTTTATTAAAGTAAAATGAATAGTTGATGTGTGTGGTTGAAATAGTGTAAGTTGGTGGGAGCATTTACCATTTAATTATTTGGCTTTTTATTTGGTAAATACTTTATATTTTTTTATGGTAAAAATATATAAACCTTTTTGGAAAAGGTTTCATCACACACCAATACACACACTTTCCCTCCTCTCTTTCTCCATCATCATTCACGCCCAAATGGGCAGTAAAAATGCTCACTGGTTTCTTCTTTTTTGGGCGTGAGTTTGGGAAAGCAATGTGCTTGATTTTGTGGCAAAATCAAGAAGAGCTAGCACTCCGAGAGACTTGCGAAGGTGGTAGGGAAGTTCACCCATGAGCCGGGAACCATTCGATGAAGCTTGGAGCTCCATTTCTCAACTCAAAAATCTGATTTTGTGGGCAGTGAACTGCAGTTGCGTTTTTTGTTGCAAGGGAAAAATCAACTTCGTTTGTTGCCGATTCGTCTCAACCGATCGATGTGAGTATTCCGCTACCTCCGTTGATGTGTTCACACATGTTTTTCATTGCTTGTTTGATCTTGAGACCTAGATAAAACCTAACAGGTCCAATGAAAACCGAGTTGTTTGCTTATGGTGCCTTTTACAAATAATGCCTTGAATAAGACTTTTTTCAACCAACCTATACAAATGAGACTACCCTCCCTTTTATATACTAAGGAAAATACAACACTATTCTCACATCTCCATGACGTCAACCATGTGATTCTCCGGCTGATTGACGGGCTCCCTGTCCCAAGACTGTCTTCGCCGAAAGCAAACCTGCCACCTGACGGCTTGCCACATCACTCTGTTTTCTCCACTGCCACACGTAATATACTGTAGTCAGTCTGTAAAGTGCTCCCAATTAGTGGTACATGCAAGAGGGAAAAGTCCAAACTATCCCTGATCACTTGTCGGTTGTCAAGAGATCGGCCAAATGATCTGCCGAACTACCCAAGCTATGAGAACTTGTTGCAATGTTTGTGTAATTATGAAGTGTAAATTTTCTGTAACTTATATATAAAGAGACCCGATTTTGCAATAAAAACTGTTCCTTGTTTATTTCAGAGAGAAGTTTTTTTTCCTTTTGTTAATATTTGAATAATCTATTGAACTACATTCGCCCTTTTTTTTAATACAGAACTTGTAATTTTAGAACTGAAATGTTTGAATATCTTTAAGACGTTTTATTTATTTTTTATTTATCTAATCGTTTACTATTTGTTATTTGATTTAGTAAGGTAGCTTAGATATTCTTAAAAAAAGGTTAGGCGGCAGGCGTAGAGTGGGGTGCGCCTAGCGCCTAGGTTTTCTAGGTAGCGTCTAGAAAGATAGGCTAAGCGGTGTTAGACAGTTTTATTTTTTATTTAAGAAATTAGAATAAATAAATAAATTTGGGAAAAATATATAGACTTGCCTAGAATTGTGTCTTGATTGCTGCATAGACCCACCTGACCCGCCTAGGCAGCCACTAGACCGTCTAATCATCTGATCACCGCCTAACAATTGTTTTATTACATAATCGAACAGTCAGACATCATCGTCTAGCACATGGAGCCGCCTAGGCCCTTTTTTAGAATAGTAGCTTTAGTTAGTGGCTTTGTCTTATGGAAGTAGAGTATTTATCTCCTATTCTTTTGGTATATGATGATGTAATGGGAATTAATTAGGATTATTTTATTTTAGGCTTTTCTTATTTTAGTTGTTTTCTTATATTGCTATTTTAAATATTTTAATTTAATTATGATTTCTGACTTATTTGAGTAAGATTTTTAATTGGTCTCCCATAAATAGGGGTTGTAATATCATTATTTTAGTTAGGCTTTGATTAATATAATTTCTCCCATCTGAGTTTTTCCTCTTGGATGTTTATATAATATCTCTCGGTATAGAGCTTAATTCACTAATTCTTTGGTGTGACGTTTGGATAGACGTCATCTATCCCGAAGAGAGTTTTCTATCTAATCATCTTCGACTGAGATAAATTTCTTAAAATCAGATCGATGATCAAGTCGGTGATTTAAAAAATTTTATTGGTTCGATCGGCTGAACCGGTAAAATCATATGATATCAAAAATAATTAAAGTTGATTAAAAATTATAAAAAATATTTAATTTTAATTTCAATTTTTGTATAATTTTAATTTGATTAATTTTGATCGGTTTTTTAGTATTCTAATTTTTAAGATTTCATCGAATCAGACTCATAATCGGTTGGGGTTATCCTTAATAGTTAAACAGCAAAAAATGATTTTTTTGAGCAGTTGGTGTCCCATTTATGGAAAAAAATTTGCTGGTCACGAGTCATTTTGTATATTCATATTAAACTATTTAATTATTTAGTTATATTCAATTTTCAGTGCACGTCACTCATGATTTTGTATATTCCTACAACCATTTCCATACCTTTTTTATTTTATTTTATTTTTTTTTTATTTTTTTTTTTCCTTCTGAAAAGTAACCAATTCCATAGATAATTAGGTACCCATTTGTTAAAAGCATTTTCACTTAGCTAGTAGTCACTAGCAGAACTTGTAAAGTTGTATTCAAAGAGTATGATTTGGTGATAAAATGTTTAAAATTTGATTGTCAGGTCTTGAGTTTACGTCTAAGGGATATATTTTTTTGTAAAAATTTGTGACAGTCAGGGATTTTACTTGTTTCATTTAAGCCGAATCGGATGGTTTGGCGGCGGCGGAGTTTCCATATTTCAAAAAAAAAAAAAACCGATAAGATTTTTGATAAATACTTGCAATTATAATTTAGAATTAAGAATTTTTACCTCAAAAAAACTTCATCTTACTTATTTTTTTGTCAAAATTATTAACTTTATAAATCAGATTTATCAAACTGAATCACAGTCAAACTAGAAATTAAACTTTTTACAACATACCTAAAAGATTAAATATTTTAATATTATTCTACATCAAGATATCTTTCCATTTAAGCCTATAATAATTAAATAATGGTGCCTTTAATTATTGTGGGAAAAAAGAAAAAAATAATTAGTGTTGTTGATGGGTAATTTTCGTTCCAGGGACAGTTTCGAGATAACTCCCCCGAGACAATCCTCCTCCAACCGTGAATTTGTTTGGTTATGGGGGACCAAAAACAAATGTGACGAAAGGCAAAAAGAACGCAAAAATCGACAAATAGAGTTTTAACGTGGTTCGGCGGAGCAAGTCCAGCCTACGTCCACGGGCACAAAATGAGGTGTTGTTTTTATTACCAAAACGAGCTCGGCCGACCTCTTTTCAATGGTGGTCCAATGAAAATCGAGTTGTTTGCTTATGGTGCCTTTTACAAATAATGCCTTGAATAAGAATTTTTTCAACCAACCTATACAAATGAGACTACCCTCCCTTTTATATACTAAGGAAAATACAACACTATTCTCACATATCCATGACGTCAACCATGTGATTCTCCGGCTGATTGACGGACTCCCTGTCCCAAGACTGTCTTCGCCGAAAGCAAACTTGCCACCTGACGGCTTGCCACATCACTCTGTTTTCTCCACTGCCACACGTAATATACTGTAGTCAGTCTGTAAGTGCTCCCAATTAGTGGTACATGCAAGAGGGAAAAGTCCAAACTATCCCTGATCACTTGTCGGTTGTCAAGAGATCGGCCAAATGATCTGCCGAACTACCCAAGCTGTGAGAACTTGTTGCAATGTTTGTGTAATTATGAAGTGTAAATTTTCTGTAACTTATATATAAAGAGACCCGATTTTGCAATAAAAACTGTTCCTTGTTTATTTCAGAGAGAAGTTTTTTTTCCTTTTGTTAATATTTAAATAATCTATTGAACTACATTCGCCCCTTTTTTTAATACAGAATTTGTAATTTTAGAACTGAAATGTTTGAATATCTTTAAGACGTTTTATTTATTTTTTATTTATCTAATCGTTTACTATTTGTTATTTGATTTAGTAAGGTAGCTTCAATATTCTTAAAAAAAGGTTAGGCGGCAGGCATAGAGTGGGGTGCGCCTGGCGCCTAGGTTTTCTAGGCAGCGTCTAGAAAGATAGGCTAAGCGGTGTTAGATAGTTTTATTTTTTATTTAAAAAATTAGAAAAAATAAATAAATTTGGGAAAAAATATATAGACTTGCCTAGAATTGTGTCTCGATTGCTGCATAGACCCACCTGACCCGCCTAGGCAGCCATCTAGACCCGTCTTATCATCTGACACCGCCTAACAATTGTTTTTATACATAATCGAACAGTCAGACATCGTCTAGCACATGGGAGCCGCCTAGGCCCTTTTTTAGAATAGTAGCTTTAGTTAGTGGCTTTGTCTTATGGAAGTAGAGTATTTATCTCCTATTCTTTTGGTATATGATGATGTAATGGGAATTAATTAGGATTATTTTATTTTAGGCTTTTCTTATTTTAGTTGTTTTCTTATATTGCTATTTTAAATATTTTAATTTAATTATGATTAGAGAATATTCTGACTTATTTGAGTAAGATTTTTAATTGGTCTCCCATAAATAGGGGTTGTAATGTCATTATTTTAGTTAGCTTTGATTAATATAATTTCTATCTCTCCATCTGAGTTTTTCCTCTTGGATGTTTATATAATATCTCTCGGTATAGAGCTTAATTCACTAATTCTTTGGTGTGACGTTTGGATAGACGTCATCTATCCCGAAGAGAGTTTTCTATCTAATCATCTTCGACTGAGATAATTTTTTAAAATCAGATCGATGATCAAGTCGGTGATTTAAAAAATTTTATTAGTTCGATCGGCTGAACCGGTAAAATCATATGACATCAAAAAAAATTAAAGTTGATTAAAAAAATTATAAAAAATATTTTAATTTTAATTTTAATTTATGTATAATTTTAATTTGATTAATTTTGATCGATTTTTTAATATTCTAATTTTTAAGATTCCATCGAATCGGACTCATAATCGGTTGGGGTTATCCTTAATAGTTAAACAGCAAAAAATGATTTTTTTGAGCAGGTGGTGTCCCATTTATGGAAAAAAATTTGCTGGTCACGAGTCATTTTGTATATTCATATTAAACTATTTAATTATTTAGTTATATTCAATTTTCAGTGCACGTCACTCATGATTTTGTATATTCCTACAACCATTTCCATACCTTTTTTTATTTTATTTTATTTATTTTTTTTTTTCCTTCTGAAAAGTAACCAATTCCATAGATAATTAGGTACCCATTTGTTAAAAGCATTTTCACTTAGCTAGTAGTCACTAGCAGAACTTGTAAAGTTGTATTCAAAGAGTATGATTTGGGCTAAAATGTTTAAAATTTGATTGTCAGGTCTTGAGTTTACGTCTAAGGGATATATTTTTTTGTAAAAATTTGTGACAGTCAGGGATTTTACCTGTTTCGTTTAAGCCGAATCGGATGGTTTGGCGGCGGCGGAGTTTCCATATTTCAAAAAAAAAAAAAACCGATAAGATTTTTGATAAATACTTGCAATTATAATTTAGAAATTAAGAATTTTTACCTCAAAAAAACTTCATCTTACTTATTATTTTGTCAAAATTATTAACTTTATAAATCAGATTTATCAAACTGAATCACAGTCAAACTAGAAATTAAACTTTTTACAACATACCTAAATGATTAAATATTTTAATATTATTCTACATCAAGATATCTTTCCATTTAAGCCTATAATAATTAAATAATGGTGCCTTTAATTATTGTGGGAAAAAAGAAAAAAATAATTAGTGTGTTGATGGGTAATTTTCGTTCCAGGGACAGTTTCGAGATAACTCCCCCGAGACAATCCTCCTTCAACCGTGAGTTTGTTTGGTTATGGGGGACCAAAAACAAATGTGACGAAAGGCAAAAAGAACGCAAAAATCGACAAATAGAGTTTTAACGTGGTTCGGCGGAGCAAGTCCAGCCTACTTCCACGGGCACAAAATGGGGTGTTGTTTTTATTACCAAAACGAGCTCGGCCGACCTCTTTTCAATGGTGGTCTAATGAAAACCGAGTTGTTTGCTTATGGTGCCTTTTACAAATAATGCCTTGAATAAGACTTTTTTCAACCAACCTATACAAATGAGACTACCCTCCCTTTTATATACTAAGGAAAATACAACACTATTCTCACATCTCCATGACGTCAACCATGTGATTCTCCGGCTGATTGATGGGCTCCCTGTCCCAAGAATGTCTTCGCCGAAAGCAAAGATGCCACCTGACGGCTTGTCACATCACTCTGTTTTCTCCACTGCCACTGCCAACGCAATACTGTAGTCAGTCTGTAAAGTGCTCCCAAATAGTGGTACATGCAAGAGGGAAAAGTCCAAACTATCCCTGATCACTTGTCGGTTGTCAAGAGATCGGCCAAATGATCTGCCGAACTACCCAAGCTACTACCGACCTGACCAACACGTCCGAGCTCATTTCCACGACTTAAAAAGAAAGACACTGCTGAATCCGAGCTACCGGCCAAAAGTGGTCGGTCTTGGTTCTAATGTTGTCGGTCTCTAGAAACTGTACCAAGCTGTATACTCTAGTCGGCCAAATCTGAGAGACTGGGCACGAACACCATCCATGACCGAGGAATAACCCAAACCCTCAGAACATTCGACCCTCAAAAAGGGGAAAATCACATATCTGCCCTTGCCAAACTGTTCAAACACTGTCTCAAAAAATCACCATCAATAAGTGTTTTGATAAGTTTTTACATTTCCTATAAAAATGATGTGAAAACTTTCCAAAAATAGATTTTTAATGAGTGCACTTAGATCTTTTCATCGGACAGGCAATATCAATACCACGTCTCCTTTGATTGCTAAACCTGTATATATATCAACCTATATTTGTTGTCTTGACTTCCTCCACTAAACTAGAAGTTCACACTATTTTCTATTCTTTTGATTAGAGCCGTTCCGAAACTGGCAGTTTCGGTTTTTTAAAAAGAGGAAACAGAATTAGTGATTTTAAATTGGCGATTATGATTCCGAACCACATTAATAAAAAAAATAATTATAAAATTAAATATATAGTAAATTGATTTTAATTAAATTAAAAATATTATTATAGAAATATCAACATAATCATGATTTTCATGGTAAAATTTCGTACTTCATTAATTATTTCACTAATTCATTATTAATTTTTTTTTTTGCGGTTCCGGTTCGGTTTCCTGAAATAGAAACCGTCGGTTCTTGGAATCGGAAGTTCCAGGCGGTTTCGGGCGGGGCCTATTTTTGACCCTATGATTGTGTTTTAGTTGGTAATTAATCTGGGTACAACAAACAAAAGGTTTTTATTTTAGGAAAAAAGACCGTTCGACCCAATTGGGAAATATACATAAAACAACCTAATCACCCATGAATGTGACTTGATATTAAAAGACTTAGGACTTGTTTATAATAAATATATTAAATCATTTATATTTCTATCTAAACTGATAAATTTATTATCAGATAGGGATATGTATATCTTTTTTAAAATATTAAGGGGTTTAATGTCTTTTTCCCTAAATGTTAGGAATCCAAATATTTTCCCGCTCATTCACTTTTTTCTCAATCGATGTGAGATTTTTTCTCTCACACTCCCCCTCATTATAGACTAGCTTTTTATCTGATACCTGTCATATGGGTATTGGGTAGGTAATATCCGCCACTCATCAGCGATTTAATATATTTATTATGTTTTCTCACACTCAATATGGTTAATTTTCTCCAACCTTTCCCTATGGATATACTGAAATAACCTACAAGCAATACCGACAAACAAACTCTATACCCAAGAGGGGGGTGAATTGGGTTACGGCTAAAATATGTGAAATTAAAACTCTTTGCCGATTTCAAGCTATTTTACCAATTAAGCTTAAGGTCAATTTTCTCTATTGTAATAAACAACATATATGCAAGTTTCTAATATATAAGCATGTAATAAATAAAACTTGCAATGTAAAGAGTGTAAGGATAGAGAAAATGATACCGAGATTTATAGTGATTCGGCCAACAATGCCTACGTCCACTCCCCCAAGCCACGCTTGAAGCTTTTCACTATCAACCGAGTTTTTGTCGTGGCTCACTTGCAACCAAGAGTTTTACGTAAGGTTCAATCCAAACTTTTACACTTTGAGTTTTTAGATCAAGGCTCACTCAAAAACCTCTACAGTGAGTTTTCTTCGTAGGCGCACTCACGAACCTTTACAAATTACCCAATCGATGGGATTTCACAAACCACAAGTGTTTTTAAATATGAAGTTGTAAAACGCACTTGGGCACTCACAAAGATAAAGAAGATTGTGTGAGTTGGTTACCCAAGTAATCTAAGCTCACTAGAAATGTATATGAAGGTGTAGTGTGTGAGAGCTTGATGTATGAATGTATATGATTATGAAGGTTGAAGAAACACTCATGTTTTTGCCTTAGTAGAATGTGTATGAAGGTTGTCCAAATTTTCAAAAATGAATTGGGGCTAAATTTATAGTAAAATGCAAGACAAGCCCCAACTTGCTGTCTGAGACCGGTATGCCGGTCTCCAGACACCGGTATGCCGGTCTGGCTTTACAACGGCTCTCAACGGTTATATTACCATTGAAAATATATATGTTACACCGATATGGTCACCGATATAGGGACCGGTATGGTCCTTGTTGGTTCCAGTGAGTGTGCAGTGTGATTGGCTAGACCGGTATGTGTCATGCTGGTTCCAGTAGCTATGCAATCCTTAGATTCACCGGTATGGGACCGGTATGGTCCGTGCCGGTTCTAGTGAGCATGCAAGTCAGAACATCTCACCGGTATGGACACCGGTAAAAGACTGGTATGCTGGTCTCTGTATCAAAAATGCAAATATGAAGGTTTTAAGGCATTTTGTACATGGACTTAATGCATCTAAGTTAATGTGCATGTTTCCTATGAGCTTAGTCACTAGAATAAACAATTCACATTACAATTAGAGCCATAACTTAAGACTTCACATAAATTCTTCGCTCTTCAGCATCGTTGTGCTTCGACATCTTTTTGTACTTTCTCGCTGTTGTGCGTCAGAGGCTTCACTCTTATTGCATCATCAAAATCTATTACGCAACTATGTCGCTAACATATACATCCAACAATCTATGTGATATTTATTAACTTTTCTCGGTCAATATGGGTGATTTTCTCCAACAATTCCAAATGAATTGTGGGATGTATATGCATTGCATGCACTCAATCGAATACAAGGCTAAATTGGTTTTTATACACACACACTTAGAAGAGTATTGTGTAAAGCAAGATATGGGAAAAGATATAGAAAGTGGGACAATATGTCATAACACACAAAATGATGCTCTTCAAGACTTTCAACTCATCCTCTCACGTATATAAGGGCCCTCTTAAAAACCAATGCATGTCCAAATCAATATCAAACAGTTTGTTCTGTCTGTCTTTCTTTCTATAGCTCTCATGATTGAGGATGATGATAGAGCTAGCTAGAACATCAGCTGAATAATCTCGGACCAGGCTTCATTCCTCTCAACACTCAATAATTGATCATGATCAGAAGCTTATCATTTATCCAATGGCTATCAAACAAGGTGTGTTTTATATATATTACACTTGTTTAAATAAGCACCTTTCAATTCTTTCTCAAATCAAACTTAATGAATGTTTTCCTTTTATATGCAGCTACTCAGTCTTATCCATGGGAGAAGAAATTATTGTTGAAACTTGGAAACAACCCATTCAAAAACCTCTTGTTCTTGAAGTTTTCCACCAACTACTACCTGGGTTTGCATTTTTTTTTTTTTTTAAAAAAAACCAAATTCTTGAAACCCAGAGATGGGTTTTTGGTGTGAAAATTTGACCCCTAAAAAAGAAGAAGTTATTTTTCATCTTTTAGCAGTTGATTTTTTTTTTATTTTTTTTTGTCAAATTAGCTTTGCTTGTGGAGAGTTGCAAAGAATATAAGCTAAGAACTTTCACTTTATTTGTTGCATGAAAGGAGAGAATAGTAGTAGTAACCCATCAAATTAAATTGAGCTTTGAATTCACCCTTTTAATTTTGTCTCCATAAGACTGCCATCATAACCATAGCTCCTTAATCTTTGCCAATTCTTCACTTTTTATGAGCCAAGCTTGTGGCTACACATTTCAACTACAAATTTAATTAAAAATAATTCATTATTTATTTATTTATTTATTTCAAAAACTATTATCAGAAGCATTTAATTTAGAAGTTGAAGACAAAACATTACCAGCAATATCTTCTGTTTATACACATACTTCAAGTTGGCATGTACACAAAACAAAATCAAATACTAATAAGAAAATGGAGAGATGAATGGAAACAAAAGAGAAGTTTCCAATGTTGAATGTATCCAGCTGGGTCTTGATTGATATATTTGTCCATGCATGTTATTTTTCATTTTTTCATCTCAGGTCCATCTATCAGCCAAAGCTTAATTGGCACAAAACATCTGGCAGCTCTCGAATTATGCATTTGATTCTTCCTTAAGACCCGCGAGCCCATACGCAGGGAAGAAGCCCACACGGCCCAGAGACTACTAAGGGCCCAAGCAACTTATAAGGGTTTCAGTAAAGTCCAAATCATACTACTTGATATGCCATTCGACATTATCAAGCTAGTCTACATCCCAAAATCCTTCTAAAATAAGGAAGCTAAGTATTGAGATCGTGATAAACTACCTGCAAAACGCAGTGGTATAATCCAAAACACGGTAGGGATTGTTAGGATTGGTGCTCAGAGCGCCAATTTTCTTATGTATTTTCTTGTAAATACTTATGTAAACATTTTATTATGAATAAAATAAGCAGTTTCTATTATATAACATCTCTTTATATATGGTAAAGACGTAATTGACCTTAAAATGATTAGTTATGATACGTTGCAAAAGCGTCGTAACAGACATTGAGTTATATCATAACAATATCATTTTTCGTTAACAGTTCCTGATCAAGGTTTACATTACTTGGTCAGTAAGTAAACCGCTGAGACCAGTACATATTGTATATTGGAATCTTGGATTCCAATGATTGATTCTCAATGAAACATGAGTCTTGGAGACTCATATAGATATGTAGGTATTTATATCCGATAAATATTGAATGGCTCACCGAATATTCTTAATGGATGCTACACCAATGTCAATAAGAATCTTCTCGGGTTGAGTAGCCTAGTGATTTTTTGACTTGAGATATTACTGTGGATGTATGAGATATCTTCATACTTTGATGGCAGTCACGTAACCGACCTATTTAGGTCAGACCTCCACATGTCCGTTAGGTGTGGACTGATCCTCAGGATATCCTGTGTGTCAAGATAGAATATGTCAGCTATGTGTACAGAGCATATGTATTCAATATGGAATTAGCAATCTATTAAATTTGAGCCCGTGGTACACTATAGAAGTGAGTTCTAAGTGTTATTAACAGATTGCTAATAGAAACGTTGACGTGATTATATCTAAAGAGATTTGACGTTTATATCTATATCTCTGGAATAATCTGGATACCTATGACGGAGGGATTATACGTATTCAATGACCTCGACTGTTATGGTTCAGTGAATTTATCCGTGTTCATCATAATTTACCGGTGGGTAGATTATGGACACGAAATTGGATTTCGTGACGGATATGTCTGAACCTATAGATTCTCACTAATGAAATATACTCTTAGAGCACTAGGACGACTTTTATGAATAATATTGATTTTTTATAAATCGTTTAATGGTTAAACGAAATATACATGCAAAATGACCTTTTGGTCATTTCTTAATTAATGTGTATTTATATTTAATGTATGATTTTATTAAATACACATTAATTAAATATCAAATTGTGATATTTGACATATATCATTATATGTATTTGGAATATTTAAAGTAATATAATACATATATTTGAGATATTTTTATTTAATTATTTAATTATTAAATGATTAAAATAATTAAAATAATTAAAATATAATATCTATAATTATGATAAAGTTTGAAAATGATTAATTTGTGTATAAGTTTTACTTTACAATAAAATGAAAAGTTTATCAAATATCATTTGACTTCTTTAATATTTGTTTAAAAAATTGAAAACTATCTTGTTTGATTTTTCCATTTTCCACCAATTCGGCCAAACCCTAGCATTATCTAAAGGTTTTATTTTTTTCATTTGCTTCACTTGTTCAAGCCACCAAAACCCTAAAACAAAAGAGACTTGAGAGAAAAAAAAACAAGAAGAAATTAAAGAAAGCTTGGATTTTTATAAGTATTTCCAACTTTATATTATAAGGAAACTTGTTCCTTTTGTTCTTGGCTACAACATGTGCAGTTCTTAAGTTTTTCTACTCTCTTATGTTTTTGTTATGATGGTTGGAAGTATGAATGAAAGATGTATGCATTTATGATTAACAAAGTAAGCTTATTAAAGGTGCATAAACATACTTTTAATCATTTGATGATATTGTTATCATTCTAGAGTTGTTAGGCCACTCATTGATGATCTATAATTGTTCTTGAGTTGTTTCAAAGTGGTGAGACTTATTTGGTGTTGTAGAGATTAGATTAAAGTGTTGGATTTTATTAATTTTGGTTAATTTATTTATTTGATTAATTTGAGAAATTAGGATTCATAACCTAAACCAAAATTGGGTCATATATGTATTGTATAATGATGTATATGAGATGTACAAATCATTTGGTGTTGATTGGAATTCATCCAAACTTGTTTTTAACAAATTTGGACCAAAATATACAAAATTAGAACTTGTAATCCTTCTCGGCAATTTAGAGAATTTTTGGGTTTTTTGTTGTGAGTTGTATTTTGATGTATATGATATGTAGAAATCATTTTGGTAGTGATTTGAAATCACTCAAATATATATTTGACAAATTAGGACTAAAATGATCAAAATACAAACTATTGGGGTCTCACGGTAAATAATGGAAAATCTGATTTTTGGGTAAAAAATCAATTTTTAAGTATTGAGTTATTAAAATAAATAAGTTTACTTTAATTATCCAAGAAAAATTATTGAAGTCGGAAAAATTTATTTTTCCGCATTCTGCTGCGTTTACCCCTAAAATCCCATACAAAATGATATTAGAGCGAGTCTGATTCTGAACACATGATATGATTATGCCTTTAAATTTAATTTTTAATCTAATCTTTATTTTATGAATGCTTGTATTTATTTTAATTTGATTAAATAAAGTGATAAACATCTTTTACGAAAAATCATTATTATTAATAAGGTTTTATATTTAATATGTATTTGATGTATGTTATTTGGTCCGTCTTATCAATACGGCTTATGGATAAATAATCTACGACTATATCCAAGAACGTGCCAAAGCTGTGAGGATATGTAGCCAATATGAATTTATTTGTACCGAATAAGTATATGATATTAGGTAAATTCAAGCGAAAGCGGAATTCTGAACGTGCCAAAGCTGTCAAGGTTACGCAAATATCTTGAATTTATCATTGACAAATTTAACATTGGTACGCCTCGCTGTGAACGTGCCAAAACTGTCACAACGAGAAATGATCAGGATCAGAACCCAGGATTCACTGGTGAGTGATTGACAATGAGTTGTCTACCTAATGAATATATGTAAGCAAGAACGTGCCAAAGCTGTGAGCTGAAATATATTTATGGGGTCCACTTTTCACTATTATATTTAATTTGATTATTCCTTGTTATGTAATCTGTTTGGGGATTACAGTTTTGCATGAAATAGTGGGAGTGACATTTTTAGATTAAAAATCCATGATCTATTTAATGCTTTTGATATTATATGAAATTGTTTTGTCTGCAAACCATTTATTCGCTATCTATGTGATAGATTTGCGATGGCAGCTTCTCGAACATCTTTTTTGTTCGTATGTTGGATACAAATAAGCTAAAAGGCACAGAGAACTTTTCAGACTTGGATATGGATTTGAGGATTGTCCTCGGATCCGAGAAGCTGTGATATATTTTGGAGGGTCCATTACCCCTTGTCATATCAGATGATGCATCACCTGAAGAGATTGAGACTTTTCAGAAATGGAAAGATGATAATTTAAGGGTTAAGTCATATGTTCTCAGTTCTCTGGCTTCTGAACTGAAGAGGCAATATTTTGAAATGCCTAGTGCTTATAGCATGATGACGCAACTCCGTGAATCGTTCATGAACCAAGAACAAGTCTTGGTTCACAGAGCAGCAATGGAACTGTTCCATTCTAAACTTGAAGAGGGACAGGTTGTGAGCACACATGTGCTTCATTTGATCGATCTGATCGTGAAATTGAGGTGCATTGCTTTCTCTCTCAATGATACTCTAGGACATAGTGTCATTCTTGGTTCGCTCCCGGTATCGTATCGCCGGTTTGTTATGTACTTCAACATAAACGAGATGCACTACACTTACCATGAGTTGCATAGGATGCTTCTCACCCGAAGGAGGATTTGAAGAAAGGAGTGCCGACTCGCCTTATGAAACCCGCTTCATTTTTCGCTTCTTCCACTCCAAGTCGAAGGGGAAGATGACGAAGGGAAATAAGAAGAAAGGTTTCGTTGTTCCTCTGCAGGAGGTAGCGAAGCCCAAGAGAGCTTCTAAATATAAGCGTCATCACTACCAGAAGGTTGGCCACTGGAAGAGGAACTGTCCTGAATACCTTGCCCAGATCATGAAGAAAAGAGTATCGACATCAGATACTTTTATTTTCCATGTTATTGATATCTCATTATCGACATCAGGAACTATCCTCCTGTAGACGAAATGACAAGGACGCAGTTGAGGCGGCACCAAAGGAATTATGGTCGTTTGATGCGTCGACAAGGTGAAATGAAGGCCACCACAGGCCGTAGCCCTCGCACCACAGAGAAAACAGAAGTAAATAAAAGAGGGGGTGACGACAAAGAAGGAACAGTGATAAGTTACGACGAACGCACTAAATTCGGCAGACGGAAATAGGACGAAATAGTTCGGCAGTATGCCGCCAGTAGTGGCTAATCATTACCTATTGCCTGGGAAATTCGGGAGAGATAACAATTGGGAAGCTGGAACAAGCGAGGACGTTTATGAGGGTGGCGAAACTGAATTTTCAGCGCTCTCAATCACAGACAGGGAAGCTGAAGATGAGGAGATGACTGATGTAGAAGAAGAAATAAACATCAAGATCGAATCAAGGAGAATGGGAATTTCACAGAATCGGCTTCTCAGAGAATTATATGAAACCGGTAATCATGCAGTCAGGATATTGGGAGAAGATTTGGGACGATATCCGTTCCTTATTTTGTATGGGACGCCTAAGGTAAAACGGACCCTCACCAGAGCTGAAAAACGGAGATTGACTGTCAATCATGTCTCCCAAGATTCACCAGCCACGTTGCCATTTTCCAGATGGGACATGGAAGAGGAATCGCCGCACGTTGAGGGCGATCAAGCAAAGGAATATCTATCTCAGGGAGAGTGTTTTTCCCGAAGCCACCAACACAAATGATGAAGCACCTGCGACCGTTGTATGTAAAGGCAAAGGCTAATGGGATACATGTCACCAAAGTACTAATTGATAACGGGGCGGCCATTAATGCAATACCAGTTAGGATGCTAGGACGTTTGGCAAAGTCCGAAGAAGACCTTCTCCCTACGGAAGTGATGCTTACCGGCTTTAATGGAGGGGCGACGACAACAAAAGGAGTTATTCCATTGGACCTGCAAGTGGGAAGTACTACGAAGACAGTGGTATTTTTCTTCATAGATGGACCAACTACATACAATATGCTACTGGGACGAGACTGGATTCACGGCAGTCGATGCATCCCTTCATCAATGCCTGGTTTTCTGGAACCAGAGGGACGAAATAGAGATAGTGTATGCCGACAATAAGCCTTTCGTTGCGGAGACAAACTCGGCCGAGTACTTCATGTACGAAGGGAACTATGGGCCGACCAGAGTTTTGAATAAAGGGGAAAACCCTACCATTGTGGCTCAGAATGACGAGTTTTACCCCTCTGGGTTGCTGGACGATTTGTTCGCACAGACGAGACCAACCACAATGGTCTTTGGAGAACCGACACACATCGATTCGAATGAAGTACAACCAGAATAAGGAGCAAGCTGCTCTTGCGGCCTCCAAGGCTAATTTATTGGCCTATGTGATAGAGCGAAGAAGTGAGGACGAAGCACAGGCCGCTATTTCGGCCTTAAGAGGCAAATTACTGGCACACCAGACGAAAGACAAAATAAAAGAACTATATGGAGATGACTACTTGATGGAAGGAGGAGAATCAAAGGAAGAAGAGTTCGCCCTGAATGGACGACGCAAGACAAACATCTCAAGAGGACAAGATGCTTTGGACGAGGTAAATCTGGGGAATGAGCACGATAGGCGCATAACTTATGTCAGCAAGGAATTGGAGCCCCAAGTACGTGAAAAGTTAGTTTGTTTGTTGCAAAGATACAAAGATTGTTTTGCATGGGACTACCATGAGATATCTGGTTTAGATAGGACGTTGGTAGAGCATAGGCTGCCAATCATGCCAAGGCATAGGCCTCACAGGCAGCCTCCCCGGAGGTTTGCGCCTAATGTCATGCCTGATATTAAGAAAGAAGTTGAACGACTGTTAGAGGCAAAATTCATTAGGACGACCAGATATGTGGAATGGTTGTCAAATATTGTCCCAGTTAGGAAAAAGAATGGAAAGAGAAGGATTTGTATAGATTTCAGAAATTTAAACCTGGCAACACCAAATGATCAATACCCAATGCCGACAGTAGATTCCCTAGTGGATTCCAAGGCAGGGTATCAGGTATACTCGTTTATGGATGGGTATGCGGGCTATAATCAGATTTACATCACCGAAGATGATGTACATAAGACGGCCTTTAGATGCCCAGGTTCTCTAGGGTGTTATGAAGGGGCGGTCATGCCATTCGGCCTGGAAAATGCTGGTGCCACTTATCAGCGGGCCATGAACTTGATCTTTCATGACATGATTGGCGAATTCGTAGAAGTCTATGTGGACGATATAGTGGCTAAATCCGTGACTATGGACGAACATTTTGGCCATTTAGCAACGACCTTCGAACGAATGAGAAAGTTCAAACTAAGAATGAACCCTGCCAAATGTGCTTTCGGGGTGTGCACAGGAAATTTCCTAGGGTTTCTAGTGCACCAATAGGGAATTGAGATCGACACCAATAAGTCTCAGGCAATCACTGAAGCTATGCCACCCCGAAATAAAAAAGAGTTGCAGAGGTTTTTAGGGCAAATTAACTTTTTAAGGCGATTCATCTCCAACTGTGCAGGGAAAACAAAAGTGTTCTCCTCCTTATTAAAGCTAAAAGGCGAGGACGAATTCGTCTGGACCGAGGAACATCAACAAGCATTTGACAGCCTGAAGAAATACTTGTCACAGCCGCCGGTGATGGTACCTCCAGTGCCAGGAAAGCCAATAAAGTTGTACATAGCGGCTGAAGAGCAGTCTATAGCTAGGATGATCGCGCAAGATGACGACATGAACATTGAGAGAGCTATTTACTATATTAGCAGACAATTGCTGAATTATGAATGTAACTATTCTCCCATGGAGAAATTATGTTTGGCTTTATACTTCACATGTATTAAATTACGAGCCTACCTTATGCCGAATATAGTGTACTTGATTACAAGAATTAATATAATAAAATACATGTTTTCTCGTCCCATCTTGCATCAAAGAGTCGATTTTTGGTCACTATCACTTTCAGAATTTGATATACGGCATGAACCCCAAAGGGCCGTTAAAAATCAAGCCTTGGCCGATTTTTTGGCCGACCATCCATGTCTTAGCACGATAAAGGAAATAGATATGGATCTGGACGAATGCAGTCTGAAACCATGGACGATGTATTTCGACGGATCCAGCACAATGAAGGGAGCTGGAATTGGATTAGTCCTGGTCAGCCCGTTGGGAGAATATTTCTGATTCTTAGTCAAGTTGACCGAATACTGCACTAATAACCAGGCCGAATACGAAGCCTTGATACTTGGGCTAGATATGCTCCTCAATATGGGAGTAGCCCATGCGTCCATCAAGGGAGATTCGCAGCTGGTAATTCAACAAGTGATAGGAGCTTTCAAATGTCAAAGCCCATCAGTAATGGCATTATTAGACGTGGCCAAAGAATTAGTAGAACGATTTGATCACGCTGAATTGGAGTACATTCCGAGGGCGAAGAACGAATTGGCCAATAGTTTAGCCCAAGCAGCCTCCGGATATAAACAGACAAACACAGGTAGGGTATACAGGAGCGAAGAGGTTGAGCCAGTCCTCATAAGGTGAGCTAAAGATACGGACGCCATGGTTATCGAAGCCGAAAAAGGGGACGATTGGAGAAACGAAATCAAGACATTCCTAAAGCAGCCCGAAGCAGGGAATGATCAAAAGCTAAAACTTAAATCTTTGAACTATATGGTATCAGAAGATGTGCTATATAAGAAACGACAAGATGGTTTGTTGTTGAAATGTGTAGGGCCATCCGAATCCAAAACTATCATGGCCGAAGTGCATGAAGGCATTTGTAGGGCTCACCAAGCCGGGGTAAAGATGAGATGGTTGATTGTACGAAGCGGCTATTATTGGCCAAAGATGAGAGAATCGTGCACCTCATATGCCAAAGGATGCATTGCTTGTCAGAAGCACGGACCTATTCAGAGGGCTCCAACAACTGAGATTGTCCCAGTCATTAAACCGTGACCGTTTATGGGATGGGCGATAGACTTGATAGGGAAGATTTATCCTGCATCAAGTAAGAGGCATACTTTCATCGTTGTTGCCACCGACTTCTTCACTAAATGGGTGGAGGCCATCCTAGTTGTAGAAATCTCCCAAGAGCAGATCATCAAGTTCATAAAGGAACATATAATTCACCGATTTGGTATACCACAGACAATAATGGTAGATCATGGTACTTCATTAAACGGTGAAAAGGTAAAAGACTTCCTGGGCGAATACGGAGTCCGACTAGTGAACACTACTCCCTACTACCCTCAGTCAAATGGTCAAGCAGAATCGACCAACAAGACCCTTAAAGGATTGATTCGGAAAATGGTGACAGACAACGCCAGACGGTGGGATGAATATTTGAGTCAAGCTTTATGGGCCTATAGAACGTCACCGCGAACAAGTACTTCGGTGACGCCGTTCCAATTAGTGTATGGTCAAGAGGTTGTGCTTCCAGTAGAAATGAATATTGAGTCTACCAGGGTGATGCTGCAAGACAAACTGACACGAGAAGACTACGATGAGGCAATGATCCAGAACTTGTTGGAATTAGACGACATCAGATGTGATGCGCTAAATCGTCTGGAAGCACAAAAGAAAAGGATAGCCAAGGAATACAACCTCAGAGTAATGGCTAAATCGTTCAGGGAGGGCGAATTAGCATGGAAGACTGTGTTGCCACTTGGTTCTAAGAACCCAGCGTATGGCAAATGGTCGCCCAATTGGGAAGGCCCATTCATAGTAAAAAAACGTGTTGCCAAATGGAGCCTATCATCTACAAGACTTAAACGGAAGAGTGCATACAAGAGCAATAAACGGCAAATACTTAAAGAAATATTTGCCCTCATTATGGGAGCACAAAAACAAAAGGCACTGAAACAATAATAAGTTCTCATTAAACATGGACGAAAACGTCCTAAGAATACAAGGATAGACAATATAACGTCTTACAAAATATTAATTTTGGCCCGAAGATCGCCGAAAATCCCCAGGCAGCCCCTTAATGACCGAAAGCGTCTCCCTCCTCAGGTGCCATTCGTCCTGTATTCCTATACCCACTGCGTCTAAGTCGGCCGGGCTTTTCTCAAAATTGATGCGGGCCAACCCCTCATACTCTGCCATAGACTCGTCCATCTCCTCTACTCGAGTAACGAGGGTCCTCCTCTTAGCCTCCTTCCTCATACGGCTTTCCTCAAGAAGACGCTGAATCTCTTTTAGTTGTCGCTCCAGATCCAGGAAGACCGATTCTTCGGTCACCATTTCTTCTGTTGTCTCCCTTAGGGCCTGATGTCGTGCCTCGAGTGAACCACGAAGCGTTTCTTTCCTTATCACAGAAGAATGAAGCCCGATCTTCTGGCTATGCACATTGTGATACCGAGAGAGAAGGTTTGCTATGTCATTTTGCATTTTTTGGAGGAAAAGCCGATCATCAACAGATATTGGCAAAGTAGGGAGGGCAAATATTCGGTTCAACTCAGAGGAGCTTTTGTCCAATTGAAGGACGTTCTCCGGCCGCGCGGCTTGATTAATTTCTAGTGCAGCAAATGAAGCATATTGGCCAAGAACCTCCTGAAGGGCCTCCATGTCTGTGATGGTGCTGACCAAAGGCGAAGGAGGTCGAAAAGAAGCAGAGGACATACGTCCAAAGCGATCCAAAATGTCCTGGATTGTTTGCAACAATGGGTCGGATACCTATACACAGAAGAAATTAGCAAGTATAAGCCAGGATAAGGACGAACTAGAGAAGAAGAAAAGACTTTCCATCCCAGAACCAGAACCAGAGGGCTGACCCACCAGTGCCTCGAATGCTTCAGTCGCGGGATTTGCTAGCTCTTGTTGAAATGAAGGCCTTGGGGATGATGGATGTTGGGGGACAAGAGTCGACTGTGGTGTGGCCTGAGGAGAAGACGGCCGAGCAGGAGAACTCATTGGCAAAATGGTAGACTCAGCCCGAGGGGGTGACGGCTGCTCAGAAGCAGCCAGTACTTGGACTGTCTGAGCAGGAGCTGCGGAAGAAACAACCATGAGAGCCGAAGATGACGACCGCTCAAGCTCAAGAAACTCCACTTAAGGAGAAGAAGGCAGAGGAGCCAAAGACGACGGCTGTGTTAAGACCGAAGTCTGATGCGCAGAAGTGCTGGGAGATACCGCTTCTGGCATCGAATGTTGTGGCTCAGTAGTCGGCCGAACATCTGCAAGAGAATCAGAGTCGGACGAATCAGAAATATAAATGATTTCATCTTCTTCGTAAATGCGACGAAGTACGTCGTCTTTATACATAGACCGAGCCTCCTCTAATGACTCTAATTCGGCCAAACTATAGAGGCCGTCCACGTCCCTATAACTCCCTCTAAGTCATGAGGTAGACATCCTGCGTACTAAAGGGTAGAATTGCCTAAGGTAATGCCACATAGCACCAGTCGGCCAGATAGGCTCTGGCATTTCAGCCTCATCATCCAGATCATGCACGATTGGTACAGAACCGTCCGAAGAGAAGCGCTCAAATGAGGAATGATCACCAGGAATCTCCTCAACTATTAGACGCGAATGGCCAGATTCAACAGATGGCTCCGTACCTTGGGGGTCGGCTCCAATTGCATCTCCCTCTCCTGGGAATTGCGTCATGACGGGACCTTCGGCAGCGTCATCATCAGAGGGAAATTGAACAATCGGCATCCCTCCAGGTCCCGCTCCCTCGCTTCCGCCGACAGGAGCTTCGGCCTCCGGAATTCGCGTCGTTTCAAGAATTACTGAAGGCGGATCAATCTTGAGAGCCTGCACCAAATACATAGTCATGATATCAATATACCTCAAACCTGTATGAATGTAAAAGAAAGCAGGTCTCAAGCTTATACCTTAGAGCGACGGACGAGCGGAACGTCCGAATCAGAACTTCGGCTGGGAGAAGGCTGCTTCCTTTTAACAAGCTTTATGCTCTTGGGTTTAGACGCCTCGGCTGCCTTCTTTGACCCCGATGGCTCAGAATATTTGGGGGACAAAGGAATAAAAGAAAACACCCTCACGGGAGGCAAAGAAAAATATCGCTCACGGGTTGATGGCCAGAAACGGTCAAAGCAAGGATGAACATATGTACAAGGAGCGAAAGGAGCTATGACAAAAGAAGACAGCAAAGAGCGAGTCTCCACTAAGGAGTCCTCAACTTCAGAAACAGAAAAGAGCTTAAAACGGTCTGACGACGCAGAATACGAATGAAAGAAAGCAAGAGGCCACCCTTGGACGAGGCCAAATTGACGGGCGACGAAGTTGGGTGAATATGCCTCCACTCTAGCCTTGCCATTGGCCCTAGTCAAGATGTCATGAACCAGGTCACGACTGCATAAAAACTTGCGCCATATGCGAAGACATGATTCATCCTCTTCCGAAAGAGGAAGGTCATGGACGAAAGACGGACTGTTCGACACAGTAAAAGAGAAAAAAGAAGGAACCCGAGGAAGAGTATAAAAATAATCAAAGGTAGCACGAGGAAGGAAAAAAGACGGCCTAAGCTGAGCGAAGAGAAGGCCGGCACAAGAGTAAGTGTGAGTCAAATCAATTGTGAAAAAATAGGCTCTTAACCAAAGTTGGACGATCCACAAAGGACCAGAGGCAATGGGTGATGACCCCGACCGAAGTTGCTTTTGGAGGACGGCCAGCCCCCGATACATGGCAGCAAGAAGAAAAGAGGCCTAGTCTAAATGACGGCCATGGGAGAGATTAGAATAAATGGGGAGGTAGCCCGCCACAGGTTTTTAGCTGGGTGTACAAACGATATATTTGCACAGCCAGTAATGAAGGAAGGCTGTACGTTATAGCATTGAAACCGTACCAGCCGTTTTCGAATATGTGCGAAGAAGAGAAGAATAAGACGAAAAAGAGGAATAACTCATTGAAGGAGGGGAAAACAAAAGGTCGTGGAGGCCGAAATGGTCGCTCCGAGAGGGGTCAGACCGGTAAGAGCATCAACATCACGAAGGGTGATAGTAAAGGGCCCGACCGGAAAAATGAATACATTGTATTCGGAAGACCAAACGAGTAAGGAAATGGGAAACAAGTTGCGATCAAAAGCTGGCAGAGACAAGGAAAGCTCAATGAGAGGAAGAAGATGGTGTTTGTCTAAAAAGGCACGGGTATCCGCATGTAACATCATACGTTGATACCAGGCTTTGAAAGCTGTATCAGGCTTGGGCCAGGTGCGAATTGGACTGGACTGAGTAAGGACAGAAATGTTAAGTGGTTCAGAAAACGGAGGGCTAAAAGAAGAGGGAAATTACTGAGCCAACGGGGCTGTTGCGATAGCGTTATCTTCAATGAAGATGGGGCCAAGAGCGCATTGGCCGAAATCCTCATCGAGAGTGTGAAGGCCAAACACGCCCACAGAAGAATCTTCCAATGCCAACTTGTAATCAGAGAAAGTTGAGTCGTTAGTTTTTGGAAAAGAGGAAGAAAAAGCCATTGATGACAACATATCAAGAAAGAAGTACAAGCGAGTTTGTAGAAAAGTTAAAGGTATAGCGAGAGACAGAGGGGGATGAAGCCTTATGAACAGACGAATGGTTTAACCTGGGACAGCTGTCGCAACATGAATCGTCGAGGAGTAAGAGCAGCGGGAAAATGGAAAAGGATAGAAAGTTACCCTAGACAGGTGTTCGAATGCAACTCGCTGCACAAGTGACGTGCGACGGAAGGAAGCACGGAAGTGACATAAAAAGCGGCTCTTAAATGGGCCTCATGATGAAACGTGTAGGAAAGGGCCGCACATTTATTGCAGATATGATGAGTTTGCGTAGAACTCTAAAGGACGGCCCGACAAACTATAGGGAAAAATGTAACCCCGAATTTACTTCGCTCGACCTCGCTATTTCGGCCTCCAACAGATCGGCCGAGCCTCAGAATCTTACATCGGTCTTCAGAATCGGCCAAGAACAGGTGTCAACACTACACTTTCCAAAGACGTCGTCCAAGCCTTCTCCATTATTAATGCAAAGACTGATATGACAAGACCATCAGGACACAGGTTTACTCTGACAGAGGACCAGACTTTGAGCAGGGAGCCCCTCCAATCGATCAGACAGCACGTGAAAAAAAAAAACCTTCACGTGACAACAGTACCAATGTCTCTTCACCACCTATTTAAAGGACAACCTTACTAACCAGACTCTCCATAGTCAAACAGAGTCCCGAAAATGAGAAGGAAAAGATCAGAAGAGGCAGAGCAGAGTTGGGAAAAGGAAAAGCTCTGCATGAAACGTAGGCCACCAGAGATGGAAGCTTCTCTTTAGTAAGGTGTGAAATGGAATGTAAGAAGACTCGCTGACGGCCATCCACACGGTGTAAGCTGTGAAATGAAATGTAAGGTTGTGGATGGGCTGCGTCCGTTTGCGACAAATTATCCGGGGTCCTCTGTGTGGAAGGTACTGCACCTCCCGAGTTGGGAATGGGTTAAGCTCGTTAACAACAGCTTGCCTGAGCTTCTCTACGCGGAGCATGCTGCTTACTTGGGACCTCAGATTCTATAGACTGGGGATTGGCCGAATGAAGGGCCGGCCGAAGGCGGAAACGGGTGATCATATAAGTTTCTATCACTCCAATACATACGCCGTTTCGCCTTTTTCGACCGAGAATTCGCTCCTTAGACTCTCTGGACTGAGGGATTAGCTGAATGATGGGCCGGTCGATCAAAACAGGCTAGCTGAGGACGAAAGGGAACGTCCGGTTGGCGTAGTGGACTTTCCTGAAAGGAGGAAAGAACGAACCGGGATGGAAACTAAAAAATTCACCTCGATCTTCACGTCCAGTGCCATCAAGGTAAATTTGGGGGACAATTGTTAACAGACGAAAATCTCCACCGTAGAACGAAATCGCCCTGAGACTAAAGAAAGAGCGAAGGGAGAAAGGGCGATGGACCAAAGGGCGACAAAGAGCGTGGGGCAATCGGACCAGCGGTTAGGACGAAAGCCCATGATGCGGTTACATTTAGGACGAAAACCCATGATACGGTTACTCCCACGATCATGGCAGTTGGACAGTTTTCCTCCACAAACAAGCAGTTGGGACGCACAGCTCAGTGGTTACAGGCACGATCCAGCAACTGCAGGGAGATACTGGAGTCGCCTAAAACGGTTGACAAACTTCACTATAAAAGCTTATCTATGCCAAGAGAAAAAGCCCGATCAAATGAAGACTCAAATGAGCATATTTTTATTTTTCATTTCTTAGATTGTAATATTAGGATTGTAACTTGTGTGCTTGCACCCCTTGGAGGCTTATTCACTTAATCAAACACCCCTTACTGGGACATTGTCTCAGGAGGTTTGAACCTTGTTGACGGTTGATTTTGGTCTCAGGGCAATATGAGAATATTACTCCCGAGACAATCCTCCCTCAATAGTGAATTTGTTTGGTTATGGGGGACCAAAAGCAAACTTAGCAAAAGACAGATAAATACGCCAATCGACAAAGAGATTTAACGTGGTTCGGCGGATCTTGGTCCGACCTACGTCCACGGGCACAAAAGGGATGATACTTTTATTACTCAAACACGCTTCTCAGCTCTGCTTCTTGTTTTTTACAAGTGTGATGGTAATGATTCTGATTTCAACTTTCAACTTGTTACCCCCTTTTACCTATGCTTTCCCCCATTATTTATAATAGTGTAGAAATCATATTCCTTCTCCTACAAGAATTTCCTAGTTGAAACAATTTATTTTTCCTATAAGGATTCCTAGTCAAAAACTACTTTCACTTCCTTTATCCTGTTAGGACACTGACTTATCAGTTTACCCCATGAAGGTAGGATGACTTGTCATCTTATCCGTAAAAATAGGATGTCTTATCTTCCTGAGCACGCCTCGCCATGTGCTCGGTCTTCATGAGGTCGTTCATAATGGTCCTTTGAACTGAGAATGCTTCTGCCAATCTGATAATTACCCGGTTATCCGAACTCAAGTGCTCGGTTACCGATCATAAAGTGGTCGGTCTCTACCTGTTGGTTTTATAACACTCATGTGCTCGGGTCGGCATTAATGATTTCGACCGAGAAGTGAATTACCCTTTTTACCCCTGCCGTACTCCTTAAATAACATAGGTCCTGAAAACACCATCAACATATGTCCCCTAGTTCTCGGTAACAACGAGCTTGCGAGTTGATGCCGGGAACTATAAAAAAAGATGGTGTGCTGATCGCCTTGCTGGTGGTCGTTCCAGAAATCACCAAGAAATTTCCTTCGCCATCAACTAAGTCTTCTGTTTCTATCTTCATATCCTCGGTTATTGGAGATGCTGACCCTATTCAGAACGATTCTCAAATTGCTTACTTGGGTCGTTCCATCAGGAGATGAAGTTCCTCTTGTTGTCCAAACTAAAAATGACTCCTCCTCTGTAATATTGTACCAGAGATTTAGAGGTCCTGACCCCTGACTGATCCAATCTCGATTGTGAGGAGAAAAGTTTGCCTCTGAGCTAACGATGATGTGCTCGGTGGCATGTGATCCTGTCTCGAGCTGTGAGAGATGCTCGGACCTGGGGGAATGTTACGTCTCCAGTCCGAATGACTGACTCGGTGGGACGCAACCCGACCCCGAATGAAGAGAGGCACTTGGACCTGGGGGAATGTTACGTCTCCAGTCCGAAGGGCTGATTCGGTGGGACGTAACCCGACCCCGAATGAAGAGAGGCACTTGGACCTGAGGGAATGTTACGTCCTCAGTCCGAATGGCTGACTCGGTGGGACGTATCCCCAACCCCGAGCTGAGAAAGGCACTTGGACCTGGGGGAATGTTACGTCCCCAGTCCAAAGTGGTAGACTCGGTGGGACGTAACCCGACCCCGAGTGAAAAGAGGCACTTGGACCCGGGGGAATGTTACGTCCCCAGTCCGAAGAGCTGACTCGGTGGGACGTACCCCGACCCTGAGCTGAGAAAGGCACTTGGACCTGGGGGAATGTTACGTCCCCAATCCGAAGGACTGACTCGGTGGGACGTACCCCGACCCCGAGCTGAGAAATACACTTGGACCCGGGGGAATGTTACGTCCCCAGTCCAAAGAGGTAGACTCGGTGGGACGTAACCCGACCCCGAGTCGAATAACTAAGTGGCCTCGGCGGAACGAATCCAGCCCCGAGCACTTGTTAATCCTTGGGACTTATTCAGATGGGAAGTGTATCCACTTTTGAAGCCCTATCGAATCTGACTTGGGCGTCCCCTTGTCAGACCGACGAAAAAATAAAAACAAAACTTTGGAAAATAAAATCAAAAAAGTGTAAACAACAGTACAGATACCTTAGAACAGCGTCCCGTCCGAGGTCTCCAAAACACAATTCTGAATCTTTCAATTCAGTGTCCCGGCGAACCAGGATTTGGATCAGAGAGCGTTTAAAATGGTAAGGGCACATCCTCTATACGTCAGGTCACTGTGGAGCCTGTGTATTTGTGCGAGGGCTCCTCTTTACCGCTCTGGAGCAGGCACACGCCACAGGGGCACAACACCTCCCCGTGCTGCGCCTCTCTTGGATCCAAATGATGAATGGATCAAAGAGTGTCCGGGATACTAAGGGCACATTCCTCCTTAGGTCCGATATCACTGGAGCTAGCAATCGTCACGGGGGCAGCATCACTCCCCGTGCTATGCTTTCTCACGGATCCATTACATCGGGTAAGTGAGGATCAAAGAGTGTTCGACACATTAAGGGCATATTCCTCCTTATGTTTGGTAACACTGCAGCAAGCCATCGCCACAGGGGTATCATCCCTCCCCGTGCTATGCTTCTCACGGATCCTATGCATCGAATATGTCCCTGAATATTCTGAGGACCCCGAGCTTGAGAGACATTTGGTTCTGGTGGAATGTTCCGTCCCGAGGCCAATAAGCATGACTCGGTGGGACGTAACCTGACCCCGAGCTGTAACAAACATCGATCTCGGCGGTACAAGAGCAGACTCGAGCCGGAAAGAGACATCGGTCTCGGCGGTACAAGAGCAGACCCGAGCCGGAAAGAGACATCGGTCTCGGCGGTACAAGAGCATACCCGAGCCGGATAACCAAGTGGCCTCGGCGGAACGAATCCAGCCCCGAACACCAGTTAATCCTTGGGACTGGATTCAAAGGGAAGTGTATCCTCCTGTTTCAACTTTCCTTTGATGGCTTCGATGTGCTCCAATTTGATTATTGTTGCCTGTTCTTAACCTGGTACGGTTGATGGAAGCATCATATCCAGGATCCGGAGGTCTCGAGCCGGAAGTCCCGTCCTCTACAAGATAACGTGTTTTCCTGCCTCTAGCACTTGGGTTAACCCTGTTGAGTCCACAAAACAATATTAGGTTCTTGTAAATAATCAAAACCCTTCCGAGCATCAGCTGTGCCGCCACATTTCGCATTCAGATCAACTAAAGCTGTCAATACAAATATTTGAGACTCAAACCCCATCTTCAACAAATAATCATGCACTTGTTTTCCTATTTCATGAGCAGCAATGTCACACTCTAAGCGTAACCAGTGATCATAGCTGACCAAGAAATGGAATCCTTATCACCGGAAAACTCAAATGTTCTCAGCGCATCATCCAAGCTCCAACCATTTTTGATGGAGTTCATTACGCCTTTCAATATCAATTGGATTTTCTTTATATTCAGTTGCAATCATATCCTTGAGTTCTTCAACATCTTCAATATCCTTTTCAGGGGCATGTTTAGATTCATCGTTGACCACAAACTCTTGTGAAATATCATCATAATCATCATTATCATCGTCGTAGTCATAATCATCAACAAAAGGAGCCATGTTCCTTTTGACCAAATTTTTTTTTTTTTTGTGAAACCTCTATTTTTCTCTGCCGAATCCTCTCTAAAACTGAAGATATTGGCTTTTGAACAAGAGGTACTGATTTAAATGCCGCATCTCTAGTTTCTCGCAACAGTCTCTGAGAATCAGAATGGAGATTCTTAAGCTGTTCTCTTCTTTCCTTCTCAGTCCTCCCTTGCTGAAGGTTTCTGTGGCCCCGGCTGCAAATCTACAGCCATTATTTGTCTACCACCAACAAGAGACAATCCATTATGTCTACAAGGTCTCTTAAGTTCTGGACAGGGAAGGCTCATTAGCTCCTTCATAGCTTCTTCTTTACCCATTGCCAATGCAGCATCTTGGTTGGCCTTACTCCCATCACTTGAATCTTCAGGGCTAGTCTTCATGCCTATTTATGGTGCATCTCCACATATGGAATGAAAGGGGATCACCCCAGAGTTCCCAGATCGAAGGAAAGAAGCGCGTAATCCATTCATATATGCATCTGAGAAGAGAAACCAGTCTGACCATACTTGCAATACATTTACTTTTAGGGCCTCAGCAGTGATCTTTCCAGTTATACTCCGATACAAGTCATTGAAGCTCTCCATTATGTCAGGTAATAACTCGGGTGACTGTAAATTTTCTTCCATTGAGCAATCCACATGTGCCTGTTCAGGATCTCCGCTCATCCCTCTGACCTCATTAACTTGCTTAGAGCTGTCATCCTCACAGTTGCTGCTGTATCCCTGAGAGGACTTAGCCATCTTGTACAGCTCCTTATTTTGATCTTTAGCTTTAACATTGTTATTTTACTTTAGCAATGCTCTGTGCACTTATTCTCTCTTTTTTTTTTTTCGCCTGGACTCGTTCTGCATCTTGTTTCTCACTTTCACAGCTAACTTTTTTGGTTTCCATGGTCAACTGTTTCACATTTTTGTCCCTCTCTTCTTTCTTTAGTTTCATCCCTAAGGAGTACTGGCTTTTATCAGACTGCTTCGAACCTGAAGAGCTGGGTGAGGAGGGCTTCTTATCCCTTTCGGGCCATCTCAAAGGGATCGCCTCAGTCTGTTTCTCAACCATCTCTGATTTCCTCTGAACTGGAGGAGTTGTCGAGGTGTGTTTTTCAATACACTCAGACTTTCAGACACTTGAAGGACTTGAAGCCATATTTTTCTTCGATGATGATGTGTCCCTTGATGACCTCCTTTGACTAGATACATCTAGACTTCCAGTGCTCAAACTAGTCACTTTGTTCCCATAGGTCCGCCTCCCTTTTGAAATACTATTTTCATCGTCCTTAATTTTCCGACCAGATCTAGCATCATTTGCCATCCATCATGTTGTTGAACTCCTTGTCGACCGGTGATTTCCACCTTCTGCCATCGTCTTTCTACGCGAGCCGCTTTTTGTTGAGTTCCCCACAGACGGCACCAACTGTTGACGGCTGATTTTGGTCTCAGGGCAATATGAGAATATTACTCCCGAGACAATCCTCCCTCAATAGTGAATTTGTTTGGTTATGGGGGACCAAAAGCAAACTTAGCAAAAGACAAATAATACGCCAATCGACAAGGAGATTTAACGTGGTTCGGCGGATCTTGGTCCGACCTACGTCCACGGGCACAAAAGGGATGATACTTTTATTACTCAAACACGCTTCTCAGCTCTGCTTCTTGTTTTTTTACAAGTGTGATGGTAATGATTCTGATTTCAACTTTCAACTTGTTACCCCCTTTTACCTATGCTTTCCCCCCTTATTTATAATAGTGTAGAAATCATATTTCTTCTCCTACAAGAATTTCCTAGTTGAAACAATTTCTTTTTCCTATAAGGATTCCTAGTCAAAAACTATTTTCACTTCATTTATCCTGTTAGGACACTGACGTATCAGTTTACCCCATGAAGGTAGGATGATTTGTCATCTTATCCGTAAAAATAGGATGTCTTATCTTCCTGAGCACACCTCGCCATGTGCTCGGTCTTCATGAGGTCGTTCATAATGGTCCTTTGAACTGAGAATGCTTCTGCCAATCTGATAATTACCCGGTTATCCGAACTCAAGTGCTCGGTTACCGATCATAAAGTGGTCGGTCTCTACCTGTTGGTTTTATAACACTCATGTGCTCGGGTCGGCATTAATGATTTCGACCGAGAAGTGAATTACCCTTTTTACCCCTGCCGTACTCCTTAAATAACATAGGTCCTGAAAACACCATCAACAAACCTTACACGCTCTTCTTTCTTCACGCATTAAAAATTGCGCAAACAATAATTAAATAGACCTTTCTATATTAATGCAGTCAGCTATATCTGTCTAATTGCTATTATGCTATATATGTTCATGAAAAACTTTTGAATGTTATCCAGGTAGCTGTTTATTTTGTAATTTTAGATGCAGGAAAGTAAACGATATGACATGTGTTGGGTTCGATTGATTATGGTAATAGAGTTTCCATTTCCCAAAATGTTTATTATTATGGAGACTACCGGTCGCCTTTCATGTTGATTGTTACGGGAACCATTGGATTTTGGGACCACCCAACCCGGGCTTAAGCAGAGCGGGTAACCCGGCTGTCCCAGGCTCTTACAATAAATACACCCTTGGACTCGAACTAAGTACCTGGCAACCAAGTCCTAAGCTCTTTACCACCAAGCCACACCCCTTGGGGACGTACTAGATATGTTTGGTGATTGCAACTACTTGTTTGATTGTCATGATTATGGTTCCTTCTTGATATGCTCAATAGGTTGTGGAGCATTATCGGTTGGGCTGATACAGATACTTGACAATTTCAGAAGTTGAATTAATCAATGCTTGCCTTGTTCATTTAATGGTGTTGGGTCTATGAGATGGATGAGTAATGGATAGGAGATTAGTTCTGTTTTCTTCACTATTGTTTGCCTAGTTAAAGGGTCAAATTTTGAGAGGTTTTAGCGGTGTTAGGATCCATTTGTTTATGAATAATATTTTAGAGTCCAATGACTGATACATCCTGTTTGTGCATAGCATTCAGAATTATATATCAAAAAATTTGTGAAATAGTCATCTATTTTTTTTAAGAAAAATTTATATAAGGAGGAAAGATGAACTTTGCATGGTTCTATCGAGTTCTAGAAATGTTGTTAATCTTTGTTTTTCCCACATTATATTAATTCGCTATTTATCTTACTGGTTGTGCAGTTACTGTCATGGCCTAGTTAGTATTATGATCAAGTGATTTTTTTTTTAATAAATATCTTCTTACTATGCTGACAATTATGCAGCTTGTTTGTAATCATTTGTGGAAAATTTTGCCGTTCATGCTTTGTTGGAGAAAAGGAAGACAACAAAATATGTTTTTATTGTTATATTGAATACTAGAATTGTTGCTACCATATATAGGTCATATCTTATAATCGCTTTTATAGTCTTGTTGTAAGCTTGATTATGTTGTTTCGTTACTGCTGGCTTTATGTCATTTCTATTTATAGATGAATTAAGTTATGAGAGTTCTGTTTCTTGCAGCCCTGGTGCCAGAACTGCAGAGAGAGAGCAGGATGTTGTCATGGAAAATGATTTAGAGCACCTATTGCAGCTGCTTGAAAGGAAGGATGGAGAGATGGAATGGCAAAGTTTGATGGAGAAATCCACCCCAAACATGACATACCAAGCTTGGCGCTGTGAGCCTGAGGTAGATTCTTATTTCCTTAATAATGTTGTTAATCTGCTAAGAAAAGCTTTTCAGAATTACTGGCAACCAGTGTATCTTATGAAAAAAATGACATTTTTTTATCCATTTTTCGTAGTAATTTATTAATGCAAGGTGATATATAGTTTCCTGTGATTTTGTTACTAATTAGCATCTATCCATAAATGAGCCTACCTGCATTTATTAATATGAAGGGGATACATATTTGTTGCGCTTGTGATTGTGCATCATATTCACTCAGTTTTCTTTCTGATCATGTTTTATTACTTGGTGGTGATCTTGAGTATTGCACGCCAGTATCTGATAATGATTTGTCTATCAGACAGGGCCTGCAGTTTACCGAACATGATCAGAAAGAAAACAGTGTTTGAGGGTGCATCTCCAGAACTGGTTAGAGATTTTTTCTGGGACGATGAGTATATCGACGTAAATGGGATCCCATGCTTGCATATGTTAAAACATTGAAGGAGTGCCCTCACACTAAAACATGGTGTGAGTTTTTACCTCATGCCAACTGTATCTCAAGTTACATACTGGTGTGAGTTTTTACCTCATGCCCCGAAAAATATGAAAAACTCATGCTTTAAAATTTTCTGTTTAAAACACAACTAAAACATGGCATAAAGCATAAATTTCAAGTAATAGTCGCAATAAAGAAATCTAACGCCCTAAGGCATAAAAATAAGTCTGATATCAAAACTGAAAACTTAATAAATAAAATCAGTTGAAGAAAAGAGGTCCACTCACTGTTTTTGAATCTGGTTGGTACTGGATCTATTTCCGAAGAGAATTGCGACTCATGAGGATAATCTAGGATCGAGAACTTGATTAGTATGTAAGTGATAAAATGAATATCGGAATTTAGCTAGATCAAATGATACGTCAACATATTTTGTCTATAAGATTTATCGTGCTTATATCTCGAGGCAGGATATGCATATGAACCGATACGAGACCCTTAAGTTGGCGTCAGACATGCTAGAAAGGACAGAGGTGGCTTAAAACTGATTTGGGCCACATTTGGACTCGCGTCGCGACTCGCACGAATAAAAAACGTATCCTGATTTTTTTTTTCCCGTGCGTGTCGCGAAGTGCCCTGGAAAATCAGGGCTCCGTTTCTCCTTCATCAATTATCCCCTTCACCCAAACTTTTCCATAAGCACTTTAAATACAAACTCACACTACTTCAAAAACCACAATATATACACTTCATAATTTAAATTTCAATCTTCTAAATTTGTATTCCTTACTAACTCAACACTTAAGCTTTCCTTTAAAGTTGGAACAATGCTCACTAAAATCAACTTCCATACTACTTCCATGCACAATCCTGTTGTGAATAAACACACAATAATAGAGGTGAATTGAGAGAAAACTCTTCTTTATATATACCCACAAAAGAATTACAAGCTTATAATCCAAGCTTTACAAAAAACTCTCAAACACTTTACTCTCTATCTTTCCTCACACGTTTGGGATAATGATAACAATGGATTTAGGGCTCCTTATATACTGTCCAAACCGCGTGAACAGTGTCACGCGGTTTGCACCACACACACAGGCTGGCAGCACATGAAGCTTTCTTTTCAAGCTTCTCTTCAAGCTTTCGGTGGAAGACTTTTGATGCTTTCCATTTGCTGTCTTCAACAAATCTCCCCCGGTGAAGATTTCCCAAAATCTGAGCCGACCATTAATCATCCAATCCGGATCCTCAAAAAAAGGATCCACCCCTGGCTGCATCTGTATGACTGCCTACGTACCCTGAGTTGGGATCAAGCCAATCGTAGTTCTCTGAATCTCCCCACTCTGACTATGTGGAGAGTTTTGTCATCCCGGCTATGGCACGACAGATTTCAAGCTTCTCCTTCGGTAAAACCTTCGTGAACATATCGGCACCGTTGTCGTCGGTGTGAATTTTCCTGAGTTCTAACAGCCTTGAGCTCAGGACGTCCCGTATCCAGTGATACTCACATCGATATGTTTTGACCTCGAATGAAAGGTGGAATTTTTACCGAGATAGATAGCGCTCTGGCTATCGCAGTACAAAATGTACTTCTCCTGCTTGAAACCCAATTCCTGGACGAATGTCTTCATCCACAGCAATTCTTTGCAAGCTTCTGTCACTGCAATGAATTCTGCCTCTGTTGTAGAAAGTGCAACACACCTCTGCAACCTTGACTGCCATGCCACAGCTCCTCCTGAGAGAGTAATCAGATACCCCGAAGTAGACTTACGGGTATCCACATCTCCTGCCATATCTGAATCGGTGTAGCCCATCAACACTGGCTTGTCGCTGCTTCCAAAACATAACCTCATCTTGGATGTGCCTCGAAGATACCGCATAATCCATTTGACAGCATTCCAGTGTTCCCGTCCTGGGTTTGACATAAACCGGCTGACCAATCCAACTGCGTGTGCTAAGTCTGGCCTCGTGCACACCATGGCATACATAAGACTTCCCACTGCTGAGGTGTATGGAACCTGTTTCATTTCCTCCTCCCTGTCTCAGTAGAGGGACTCTGTTGTGTACTCAATCTAAAGTGGGTAGCAAGAGGAGTGCTAACCGCTTTAGCCTTGTCCATCTGGAATCTCTGAAGTACCTTCTCGATGTACTCCTCCTGTGACAAGTATAACCTCCTGGCTTTCCGATCACGACCGATCCTGATGCCAAGAATCTGTTTAGCTGGCCCCAAGTCTTTCATCTCAAAAGACTTACTCAGTTGCTGCTTCAAATTATCAATCCTCGATTGATTCCTGCCAACTATCAACATATCATCTACATATAACAGTAAGATGATAAAATCATCGTCAGAAAACTTCTGGACGAAAACACAATGGTCTGAAGTAGTCTTCTTGTATCCCTGCTCCCCCATAACTGACTCAAACTTCATGTACCACTGTCTCGGTGCCTGTTTCAAACCGTAGAGGCTTTTCCTGAGTCTGCACACATAATCCTCTTTCCCGCTGACTCTAAAGCCTTCTGGTTGCTCCATGTAAATTTCTTCTTCCAGATCTCCGTGAAGAAATGCGGTCTTGACATCCATCTGCTCAACTTCCAGGTCGAGGCTTGCTACTAAGCTGAGTACCACTCTGATGGATGACATCTTCACAACTGGAGAGAAGATCTCATCGAAGTCAATGCCTTTCCTCTGATTGAATCCCTTGACAACTAGTCTGGCTTTGTACCGGGGTTGTGAAGTATGCTCCTGTTGCTTCACCCTGTACACCCATTTGTTCTTCAAAGCCCGTTTGCCTCTTGGCAATTTCACCAACTCAAAAGTGTGATTGTCATGCAAAGATTTCATCTCATCTTGCATGGCTTCCTCCCACTTTTCTCTGTCCTCTGTTTCCACAGCCTCCTGGTAGCTCTCGGGTTCTCCCCCGTCAGTAAGCAGCACATACTCATATGCAGAGTATTTGTTTGAAGGTCGCCTCTCTCTGTCAGACCTTCTCTGTGGAACTGTTGGTGGAACTTCTGGTACTGGTGGTTGATCATGATCATCATCTCTGGGAGCTTCATCACCTGTACCCTCATGTCTGGGAACCTCATCTTCAACTCGAACTGGCACCGGTGTCTGAGGTTCTGGATTCACATTTCTGTATTGCTGGGGCATTGTCTTCATCTCCTTTCTGATATCTTCTATGGTCTGGTCTTCAACAAAGACAACATCTCGGCTTCTGACAATCTTCTTCTCAACTGGATCATACAGTTTGTAGCCGAAATCATCCTGACCATAGCCAATAAAGACACACTGTCGCGTCTTTGCATCAAGCTTGGATCTCTCGTCTTTTGGGATGTGTACAAAAGCTTTGCACCCAAAGACATGTAAGTGCTCGTACGACACTTCTTTACCTGTCCAAGCTTGGTTAGGAACATTACCTTTCAGTGCGACTGCTGGGGACATGTTCAAAACATGAACTGTTGTGATGAGTGCTTCTCCCCAAAATGTCTTCGGCAGCTTGGCTTGTGACAGCAAGCTTCTAATCCTCTCGCACAAGGTTCTGTTCATCCTCTCAGCTAGGCCATTCAGCTGAGGTGTCTTCGGAGGTGTCGTTTGATGTCTGATTCCTTGCGTCTTGCAGTACTGATCAAACGGACCTCTGTATTCTCCCCATTATCTGTTCTGATGCACTTCAGTTTCTTGCCGGTTTCTCTCTCCACCAAAGCATGAAACTCCTTGAACACTCCCAGCACTTGATCTTTTCTCTTCAAGGTGTATGCCCAGATCTTCCTTGAATGATCATCAATAAATGTCACAAAATACAGTGACCCTCCGAGTGTTCGTATCTGCATCGGACCACATACATCTGAATGTATGAGATCTAGTACCTCCGGTTTCCGTTGAGGCGGGGAGGTCTGGAAGGATACTCTGTTCTGCTTTCCAGCCATGCAGTGTTCACACTTCCGTAAGTGTGAGTTCTTCAATTCCGGAAGAACATTCCGCCTGCGTAGTATCTCCATCCCTGTTTGGCTCATGTGACCGAGCTTTTTATGCCATAACTCGGCTGCCTCATTACTGTTGACTGTATTTATGCTACTATTTGAAAGCTTAGCATGCATCAAATACAGGGTTGAGTCTTTCTTACCTCGTGCCACGACCATTGACCCTTTAGTGAGCTTCCAGCATCCGTCACTAAAGGTGCTGCAAAAACCTTCATCATCCAGCTTGCCTGTTGAGATCAGGTTTAACCGGATATCTGGGATGTGCTTGACTCCCTTCAACACTAGCCTTGTCCCGTTTTCTGTTTCAAGGCAGATGTCTCCAATACCGACGGCTTTGGACTGTCCGTCATTCCCCATCCTTACAGCACCGTAGTCCCCTGGTGTGTAAGATGAAAAGAAGTCTCTGCGAGATGTGGCGTGTATGGAGGCGCCACTATCTATCACCCAACTGGTCTCGTGGCTGGCAAGATTCACAACAGCTTCTTCATACATTATGCAAAATTCTTTGGAGGTTTTCTCGGTGGTAGTAGCAACTCTTTCTTGATTAGAGTCACCATCTCTCCTGGACTGCTCGTTCTTCAGTTTGTAGCAATCCCGCTTCATATGGCCTTTCTTCTTACAGTGATAGCACTCAATATCCCTCGTTCTTGATTTCCCTTGGTCTTGTCTGATCTCCCTGGGCCTCGGCTTTTACTCCTCCCCCTTCTGGTGTTCTTTTCTGTCACTAGAGCTTCTGAGGTTGAGGCTGATGCTGACTCCTGCATTCTCGTCCTCTTTTCTTCCTCGAAGATCCTGGTCTTTCAAACCCATCATCTTCTTGATGTAGTACAGCTTGTTGTTGCCAGTCTTTGCTCGGAAAAGCTCCTCCAGCTTTCCCCATAAGGTACGTGCATTTACATCTTCACTGACATGGTTGACGATACTATCATCGATCCACTGACGAATAGTACTGCATGTTTTCTGGTGAAGATTAGCCCACTTCTCATCGGATATTCCTTCTGGTTTCTTCTCCAGAAATACCGGTCCATCATAGTCCTTCACATACAGAAGGTCTTTCATCCTTCCTCTCCATGTGAAATAGTTTGTACTGGTTAACAAAATCATTTTTCCGTTGCTCCCCTCCATCATAAAAATTCTAAGAAGAATTTCAAAAAACGGACCTCACCGTTGCGTCCGGAATGGTCGAAAATGGTGGAAATGACACTTCGTTTGTCAAAATCCGACACAGGGACCAATAGCAAATTCCAGAAATTACAGGGGTCAAAGTGCAATTTCCGAAGGTTCAGGGGCCAAAGTGCAATTACGGAAAAGTTCAGGGACTAAATTACAATTTACAAAAAGTTCAGGGACTAAATTGTAAATATCTGAAAGTATAGGGGCTAAACTGTAATTTTCAGAAAATTCAGGGACCTATCTGAAATTTACCAGGCACCGCTGACGTGGCAGCTGACTGGGCTGCTGACTGGGCGCTGACGTGGCGCTGACTGGGCGCTGACTGTGCGCTGACTGGACGCTGACGTGGCGCTGACGTGGCGTCGTCTGTGCGCTGACTGGACTGCTGACGTGGCGGTCGTCTTCAACCTTCAGACGGCGCGTGCGGCGCGTGGATGCGCGTGACGCGCGTGACGAAGCTTCTGCCTGGCGCGTTCGGCGCGTGCGGGCAGCTGGGACCTCCGTTCGATCGCCGGAAAATATCACCGTGCTCGTCTCTCCGTGAAAAGTCCGATGATATGCTCAAAATCGATTTTTGACAACTTTTGTCGAAATCGATTTTCCGAATCGAAACTTCGTTTTCGAATTTCGGGATCCCTCCGTGGAACCGTAGCTCTGATACCACTTGTTGTGAATAAACACACAATAATAGAGGTGAATTGAGAGAAAACTCTTCTTTTTATACCCACAAAAGAATTACAAAGCTTATAATCCAAGCTTTACAAAAAACTCTCAAACACTTTACTCTCTATCTTTCCTCACACGTTTGGGATAATGATAACAATGGATTTAGGGCTCCTTATATACTGTCCAAACCGCGTGAACAGTGTCACGCGGTTTGCACACACACACACAGGCTGGCAGCACATGAAGCTTTCTTTTCAAGCTTCTCTTCAAGCTTTCGGTGGAAGACTTTTGATGCTTTCCATTTGCTGTCTTCAACAAATCCAACAATTCACAATAATTTCATACACAATAAACTACTAATTTATCATCATCAATTACCCATTTATCCACCAATTATCATTACTAATTATTTCTTTAAACTTTCCAACTTAAAGCAATTTACCACATAATTCATTATACTTCCAATGCCTCACTCAACATAATCAACATCCATTTTATTTATCTTTAACCAACCTTACCCAAAATTGAACTAGTTAGAGTTCCTCTCCAATTACCATCCTTTAAACATAAAAATCATTTACTCACATCACTACCAAGTCCATGAACCCATTCTAATTATCAAAACTAAAAAAATAAGGAAATGGGTCAAGTGATTTCTCATCTCTTTTTATTTGATTCCCAAAGTCTCCAATGCTTGCCAGGATCTTCATCTTCCTATTTTCCTTCTTTCTTTTCTTTTCTTCTTCTTCTTTTCTTCTTTTCTTCTTCTCCTCTCTTTCTTTCTCACGGCAATTTGCTTTCTTTCTTTTCCATTTGCTTCCCATTTAGGTATTTGTGAATAGTATGCCCTTATATACTAGGACCCTTTTGATATTTGGAATTATGAAGATAAATGTGGAAAAATCTAGAAAGTTTGAGATTTCTCAATTTGACCCCGAAATTACTATTCACCAGTATTTTTGACTTGTATTTTTGACCAGATTCTGCTATGAATTTGGGAAAATATTCAACGCGGAAGTTGTAGGTCTTGATCTCAACTTTCCGATGATATAAAATTCATAAAAATTGGAGTTCAAACAAAAACGTTATGCCCAAAATACCATGGATTATCCAAAGAGAACATGGTACAGTCTCGTCCCGGGATTTTGAAGGATTAACCGATCGTTCTCAAAATCATTCCACGAGTATTTTAGGTCTCGACATGATTTATTTTATGTATTTGTGTCCCGTACGTAGCAGTACAGTTGTATTCATTAGTAAAATCTACCGGTCGTTACAAATTCTTCCCCCCTTTAAATAGGATTCGTCATCGAATCCTTTCTAAACTCTAGATCTCACCACAGACCACTGATTCACTACCTGTCTCTAGACCATCAACCTTGACTAGCTTTATACTTGAAACTATCTTAATTTACCAGCTAAAACTCTTACTTTTCTGTAAACTAATTCACGCCCGTTTCAGTCTTTTTCTTGTCTTGGCTTCTGTTTTCTGTTTGGTACCTCTTATTTTAGATCGAAAGGGAACTTATCGTTCTGTTTTCATATTATCCTAGTCAATACTTTACACTATGGCCATACTAAAGTCCTTATGATGCACCAATGAGTCTCATTCCTATATCTTTCCTTATACTTTGCTTATGTGGCTTAATACGTACATATGTCTATACCAGGCTGCTTACCAGTTCCTTTCGATAACTTCTTATTTCTGATTATTTGTATAACTTAAAACTTTGAAATGCAGGGTCTGACTTTTTATGTACATTTATCCTTTATTAATGTCCACTAAATGGGTTATACTAAGAAAGTTAGGTCTGGTCGTTTTACTGGGGCTAAACTGTATGCATATTTTTTTCTTAAGCTGCACTCTTACTGAAAACGGGGATGTCGGTGCTTCAGTCCTGTCTATAGTCTATTCTTTTCTTTATACTCTTATTTTCACTACTATCGAAAGTCTGGCTACGGTGTTCCTTACTGACTTGTTTCTCAAAATCTAGCACCGTTAAGGGTCATCACGAAGATATGCCGTACCTTTAAGGGTTCACTCTTTATGCTAATTGTAACTCTACAGTATCTTATCCCCTTGATTTGTACTATTCTACCCATCTACCAAACCTTGTGGTCACACACTTCTTCTTTTCTTACTAAGTATTCTTCTACTACCGCTACTGCATCTTCAAAGCTTTACTTCTTAATCTTTTTCCTTTGCACTCTTCTTGCCTCTGTTTGTCTTATGTTATTCTAAGGTCTACCATGGTCTATGTCTCTGGTTCCTTACCCGAAGATTATCTTTAAACTTTTCTTATTTCTTTCTATCTCTTTACTTCTTTGTCTTTAGCTATTTTAAAATTCTATGCATCTTTTCTTTCTCTCTTAACTCTTATACTCAGAATTATTCCTTACTTTATTTCATTCTTAAACTGCATCTGAAAACCTTATACTTCTGATCTTCATTTAGTATACTTTCACTTATTTCTGGAATATCTTGAAGTAATCTCGAAGATCTGTTTCTATGATTGTTTTCTATCGTGGGTAGGGAGGGTGGGTGCTTATCCTAAGGTTTTCTAATTATAACGATCTAATTTCACATACGACTTATTTATAAGTTGGAACTTTTGTGTATACATGTCTGATAAGTTTCCTCACACTAGAGTATGACTGCTAAAACTATCTGGTTGTTTCTTCCAACTTTACTTCTGATTACCTTTGACTGTTGCACTTATTGTTCCTTCTGCGAAGTCCTTCTAAGGTCGTGTTTTCTAAGAACTTCCTCATATTGTCTCTGTACCATTTTTCCTATCTTATCTTTGTTGTTTAGCCTTCTAAAGTAGATACTTCCTCTCTTTGGGTACCATTATATTCTCTTGTTATTCTCCCTTAATAAGTTTATCCTACTGAGAAAGTTTCTTTCTTATCTCAGTTCCTTGAACTTCTTACATCTCCACTCTCCTGAAAATTCTCTTTTAACCTCGAATATCTAGAACATCTTTTACTAAATTTCCAGTTCCGATATTACTTTTCATATAGTCTTTTCCTTCTCATCTTAGTTTCTTGAATTCCTTATATCTTTATTTCTCTAGAAATTCTATCATCTTTGATTGCTTAAGGCATCTCTTATTAGTTCTTGGGTTCGGGTACTGCTTTTATCTAACTCCACGTTCTCATTATCATGGGTCTCTTTATAAGTTACTCACTTTATTCCTAAGAGTCATTCTCCTTAATTTCTTTGTATTTCTAAGTCTTTACCTTTTTAAAAGCTCCTTAATTTAATGATGGCCTCTATACATGCTCAACTTATTGTGACTTCAATCTTTTTTGGCTCATGCTGCTTATCTATGTGTCTTTGAACTCATCCATTTAACTGTCTAATTATCTCGTACTTTACCAAACCTATCAGTTACTCTTCTTTACTATTCCACCTTTTACTAGATTCTAAGTTGGGCATATCTCTTCCATATGGATCTCTAAATACACACTTTTGCTTACACTAAAGTCTGGTAACGCTCTGATTAGGTTGTTGCACGTTTCCTAATTGAGGTTTCCTGGAATGGAGGGTGGTCTCCATGTCTTAAGATTCATTACTCTTTACTAATTGCTCTGAAGTCTTCACTTATCTTACTGTCTCCAAACATCTCTTCTTATTTCAATATTCATACTAAATCTTCATGTCACTTCTGTTTCCTTCTTACTATCTCTATATTTTATTCCTTGACTCTGTACCACATTATTGTGGCTAGTCATGGTTCGCCCTCATGGCTATTTCCTAAATTTCTGCTTTTTGATCTTGCCACAAATCGCTACTATGGCACTTTGTTCTATGATCCATACTAATACCTTTATCACTTCTAAGTACTCTCAATCTCACGGGTCTGTAATTTTGTATCTTCATAGTTTTCTACTGGCTGATGGGCTGATCCTTAGGTTCTACTGTATTGGTCTATCTTGTGGACTTTTCTAGCGCTGCAAACCTTATGCTAACTTGTCTTATTCTCTGGGCTACTCTGGGTTCCCTTCCTAATATCCTCAAATTTTCCTTCATCTTTTTTCGGGTAATCAATCTTCTGAGATCCTACGTGAATTCTCGTTATTTTCCTTATAATCGTCTCTGCCTATGCTGGTAGGAACTAAGGTAAATATTTTATGTCTCGACGGGCTTTGATATCCTTATTCTGGTGCTCTGTGTCTTGGTAGGGTCTACTTCTCATGCAAGGTAGGTATGGGGTAGGCTGTGTCAGGGCAACTTCTTTATCTGATGTCACGAGAGGGTTCGAAGACTGGATAGTTTAAGGTCTTGTTTCTATCGTATTGCTGGGGATAAGGTAACTAATCATTTTTTTTATTTCTTGCTTGGGGATATGGACCGGGGCTTGGGTATCTAGAGTTCTCTAAATCCTTAGACATCTAAGTCTGTTGGGGCTTTCAAGGCTAATTTGGGTTTCTTACTTCCTTTTATCTCTTTGGCTATTCTTCGTTACTCGTGGAACTCGCTAGCTATAAGAAGATCTCGAAGGCTATTGGATTTATTTGGAAGAATTTCTTGAGTATGAATGTAATCTTAATTCTACTGGGCAACTTTAATACTTGTTGGGGCTTTCGTTATTCTCTTTTACTACTATGGGTTCTTGTGTTTTACTTACTGCTCTGATTCTATATCCTCTATCTTATCTTACTTCTAACTGCTAATCATCATTGCACTTCTCTTATTTCCTTTTAATAATCTATTAGATAATTTTCTTTGGAACTTACTATCTGATTCCCTAACTTGTTTTGAACTTCGGGAGTATTCTAGGATGATTACAGAATGATTCTTATCTAGAGTAAGGAAAAAGGATTCAGAAGGCTTGGAAATACTTACTAACCTGTCTAAGGATCTTGAGGACATACTCGAGGATCAGATACTGGAGAGGTAGTGCCCCACATACTAGTATCATGGACATACTAAGTATACAAGACCCCTAAACTCTACTCACTACAGTCACTGACTCCCTGACCATGCTCTGATCCCATCTTTGTAACATCCCCGATCTGGGAGATGTTACCGGCATGGGATAGCAGCAATAACCCCATAAGCCTCTGACTTTCCGACTAAATTCTTTGCTACTAAACTATCTAAATGCAAGGTCACCCACAGGGGCCATAGCCCAACTCAATCAACATAAAATACTTTCATTACTCATAACTGCGTACTCAAATATGCTTCTTTTACAACACTTTAATGAATACTTGTAATGACTATTACAACACTAATGCATTTATGCAACTCTGCTTAACTCTGACTGGACTATTATACTTTTTGACTCTGAACTGATGGACTCCAACCCTGGTGACTGCATCAGTATCCGTCCTTCCGAGTTCGTCCTCTGGGAAACCTGTAAGATACAGAAACTGGAGTGGGGGTTAGATCGCTATACGATCTAAATGAGTGGACATGTATCTGAATATTTCAAAACAAAACATGAAATCTTTAAAACTAAAACTTTTAGAAAAATCACTTCATATGAAGTCTCTTTATAAAATTGAACTTTCTAAAATAGCTTTGAATTTCTGGTTTCTGAAATCTGTTTCTAAAATCTAGTTTCTGAAAACTGTTTACTAAAATCTGAATTCTGAAAACTAGGTACTGAAGATCTAAAAACTATGTACTGAAAGTCTGAAAACTGAAAACTGCTATACGTCCAGGAAACCGACTCAACTGGACGTGTCCGGAAATAATCAAGCGGGAACTAGTAATCTATCTACACCCAGGACAACGACTCAACTGAGTGTGTGAAACTGGTGGTGCTTCTTGCCAAGGACAACGACTCAACTGGACGTGAGCTCTACGCCCAGGAAAACGACTCAACTGGGCACAGCCACCACTAGAGTCCAGGTACACGAACCTATGCTGTCATCCTGGCTCTACATATGCACATATCCGCTGTATACGTCACTTCCAACTGTATCTCAAGTTACATACTGGGGTGGGTTTTTACCTCATGCCCCGAAAAACATGAAAAACTCATGCTTTAAAACTTTATGTTTAAAAAACAACTAAAACATGGCATAAAGCCTAAATTTCAAGTAATAGTTGCAATAAAGAAATCTAACGCCCTAAGGCATAAAACTAAGTCTGATATCAAAACTGAAAACTTAATAAATAAAACCAGTTAAAGAAAAGAGGTCCACTCACTGTTTTGGAATCTGGTTGGTACTGGATCCATTTCCGAAGAGAATTGCGACTCCTGAGGATAATCTAGGATCGAGAACTTGATTAGTATGTAAGTGATAAAATGAATATCAGAATTTAGCTAGACCAAATGATACGTCAACATATTTTGTCTATAAGATTTATCGTGCTTATCTCTCGAGGCACTGCTTCATCAATTATTCCTTCACCCAAACTTTTCCATAAGCACTTTAAATACAAAGTCACACTGCTTCAAAAACCACAATATATACACTTCATAATTTAAATTTCAATCTTCTAAATTTGTATTCCTTACTAACTCAACACTTAAGCTTTCCTTTAAAGTTGGAACAATGCTCACTAAAATCAACTTCCATACTACTTCCAATGCACAATCCAACAATTCACAACAATTTCATACATAATAAACTACTAACTTATCATCATCAAAGACCCATTTATCCACCAATTACCATTACTACTTATTTATTTAAACTTTGCAACTTAAAACAATTTACCACATAATTCATTATACTTCCAATGCCTCACTCAACATAATCAACATCCAATTTATTTATCTTTTACTTACCTTACCCAAAATTGAACTAGTTGGAGTTCCTCTCCAATTACCATCCTTTAAACATAAAAATCATTTACTCATCATCACTACCAAGTCCATGAACCCATTCTAATTATCAAAACTAAAAAAATTAAGGAAATGGGTCAAGTGATTTCTCACCTCTTTTCATTTGATTCCTAAAGCCTCCAATGCTTGCCATGATCTTCATCTTCCTACTTTCCTTCTTTATCTTCTTCTTTTCTTCTTATTCTTCTTCTTCTTTTTTTCTTCTTCTTCTTCTTCTTCTTCTTCTTCTTCTTCTTTTCTTCTTCTCCTCTCTTTCTTTCTCACGGTAATTTGCTTTCTTTCTTTTCCATTTGCTTCCCATTTAGGTATTTGTGAATAGTATGTCCTTATATACTAGGACCCTTTTGATATTTGGAATTATGAAGATAAATTTGGAAAAATCTAGAAAGTTTGAGATTTCTCAATTTGACCCTGAAATTACTATTCATCAATATTTTTGACTTACATTTTTGACCCGATTCTGCTCCGAATTTAGGAAAAATATTCAACGCGTCTCGATCTCAGCTTTCCGATGATATAAAATTCATAAAAATTGGAGTTCAAACGGAAAAGTTATGCCCAAAATACCATAGACTGTCCAAAAGGACCACGGTACAGTCTCGTCCCGTGATTTCGAAGGATTAATTGATCATTCTCAAAATCATTCCACAAGTATTTTTAGGTCTCAACATGATTTATTTTATGTATCTTTGTCCCGTACGTAGCAGTACAGTTGTATTCAGTAGTAAAATCTACCGGTCGTTACATGGCTCTCTTATTTATACTACAAATATTTAGAGAATTTACAACAATCCCCCATAATTCTCTAAATATTAATGCAGACACTTAAGAGAGATTCCGTGAAATAAAACTGCATCGAAATAGGTGGCTTTCGCCTTGAACCTTTCCTAGTTAATGACATTTGGATTTACTTGGCAAACCAGTGACCCATAGTCTTGAACTGTTCCTCCGTTGGTGTAAACCAAGACAATTGCCAACACACAGCTTTACTTCGACCATTTCCCATTCTACGGTTAGGTCTACATGAGTTCTTGTTAGGGTTGGTGCTTTGAGCGCCAATCCAGATCGTATTTATAGCTGATTCATGAATACGAGCAATACATTTTTTCCATAATATTACTAATTTAAATGGTAGCAGCTCTTGTCTTTTATATACGTATTCGATCTAATTTCGATTAGATTGATTAGATTGAAAATAAATCTGGTTTAGTGATATGTATATATATTAGACAAAGACCCCATGATTTAAAACATAGTGCGCAGTTACAACATAACTTGTAATTGACATTGCGAAGTGTCACTATAAATTGTATATCCTTAAATTAATTTCATGGTCAAGATTTACTGACACGGGTCGGTTAGTAAAATCCATTGAGACCAGTACATGTCGTATATCGGAGTTGGTTCGATGGTTTTTCCTAATGAACCATGAGTCTTGGGAGACTCGTATAAACATGTAGGTGTTTATTTGATAAACACTGAACGACTCACCAAAGATTTCCTAATAGATGGTAAACCAACGTCAATATGAATCTTCTCGGGTTGAGTAGCATAGTGATTCTTTGACTTTAGATACTACTGTGGATAAATGAGTTATCCTCTACACTTAGATGGCAGGTACGTCACCGATCTATTAAGATCAAACCTCCGCCTGTTCGTTGGATGTTGACTCATGCTCATGATATCCTGTGAGTATCAAGAAAGAATCTGTCAGTTCTGTGTACAGAGCATAGGTAGTCCATAATTGATTAGCAATCTGTTAAATCTATGGCCATATTATACTTCAGAAGTGAGTTCCGAATGTTATTTAAAGATTGCTAATAGAAACGTCGACATGATTATTCCTATAGAGATTTGACGTTTATATCTATATCTCTGGAATAATCCAGATACCTGTGACGACATGATTATACGTATGCAGTAACCTCGACCTGCATGATTCAGCGAGTTTATATGTGGTCGTCATAATTTATGGGTGGGTGAATTATGGACACAAAATTGGATTTCGTGACGGATATGCCTGAATCTAGAGAGTCTCACTAATGAAATATACTCGTAGAGCACTAGGGCAACTGTTATGAATAATACTGATTATTTATAACTTGTTTAACGGTTAAACGAAAAATACATATAATCGGGACCTAACGGTCATTTCCGAATTAATGTGTATTTGTATTTAATACTTGATTTTATTAAATGCACATTAATAAAATATCAATTTGTGATATTTGACTTATATCATTAATATATGTATTTGAGATATTTAATGTAAATATAATACATATATTTAAGATATTTGTATTTAATTATTTAATTATATAAATGTTATATGATTAATATAATTAAATTAACAAATATCTTATGACATGATTATGCTTTATTAAAGTTAGAAAATGGCATGAAACCATTGGAACACATTTTGTTTGCTTTATTAAAGTTAAAGTGTTAACTTTAATTTTGCAAAATGTGTGCCAATTATTTTTGAACAAAATAAAAATAATTGTTATTTAATTTTGTTAACCAAAAATTCGGCCATGTGTGGAATTTATATAATAAAATTATTTTGTTTCATTTTTCACACTTAGACAAGTTTAACAAAATTTTACAAAGTGAGTTGAGAGCAAATGTGAAGAAAGAAAGGAAAACCAAAGCCAAAATTTGAAATTTTGTAAGTTATTCCACACTTTCTTCTATATAGAAAATGTTTCTATTATTATTAACTTCAAATTGTGTTGTTAAGTTTATTTCTCTACTCTTTGAGTTTGTAATTAAATTTGTTGGAAGCTTGTTTGAGGGTGTTTTGCATGTATGATTAAATTATTTGCTTATTATTGTAATTAAGCATAATAAATTAATTAGAAAATTAAAGTTGTCATTCTAGAGTTAATTAGCCATTCATAATTAACCTAGAATTGTTCTTGAGTAATTTCATGATGGTGAAACTTGATTGGTGTGGTAATTGGATGATTAAAGTATTGAATTTTGTCAATTTAATGTAAATTGTCTAATTTGAGTAATTTGTGAAATTAGGGTTCTTAGTCCATTTAAATTTTGGGGCTTTTCATATATATGATATAATTTGATGTATATTTGATGTATGTCAAATTTGGGATTGATTGGATTTGATCTTGATGTGTTTTGAACAAATTGGGCCAAATTATATTTAATATAAAATCTGATGTACTGGGCACTGTTCGGGCAGCCCACGAACTGTTCAAATATTTTTGGAGCTGACCTGGGCAGTCCCCATGAGCATTGGTCGATCAGTTCGGCCGGAAACAGGTTTTACGCTATTTTACGGAAAAACGTCGTAAAAGTTTCGCGGTGTTTCTATATTATTTATGTCGTTATATGATATCGAATAAATATGTTTAGGTGAAATATGAATGAATTATCAATATTGGATATTGAATAATTTATTCGTAAGTTTAAAAAATTTAAACTATGATTTCGCCCGAACAACGCTTCTTCCGCTGCGCCTCCCTGATATGACCCCAACAGTTCTAGCCACATTTAGATCTCATTTATTATATTTTTCAAGTATCTTCTCAACAGAATGAGTCTGAGATAATATATACCCATCTGATGTTCTGAAAATCTTAATTTCTAAGATCACATCAGCTACTCCTAAATCTTTCATATCAAATTTGTTGGTCAATACTTTCTTAGTAGATTAAATCATCTCATGATTACTACCAATTATCAGCATATTGTCTACGTAGAGACACACAATGACATATCCTTTTCGAGTTGATTTGGTGTATACACACTTATCACACTCATTTATTTTGAACCCACTTGACAACATCTCATTGTCAAATTTTTCATATCATTGTTTAGGTGCTTGTTTTAATCCGTATAAGGATTTTACAAGTTTGCACACCTTGTGTTCTTGTCCATGAACATTGAAACCTTCTGGTTGTTCCATGTAAATCTCTTCATCTAGATAACCATTTAAGAATGTCGTCTTTACATCCATTTGATGTATTTCAAGACCAAATATAACTGTTATGGCTATGAGCATTCTTATCGACGTGATACGAGTAACTGGTGAATATGTATCAAAGTAATCAATGCCTTATTTTTGTCTATAACCTTTTATGATAAGTATTGCCTTGTACTTATCTATTGATCCATCCGGTTTCATATTCCATTTGAATATCCATTTGTAGCCCAATGGCTTACAACCTAGAGGAAGATCAACCAACTCCCAAGTATGATTTTATAGGATGAAATCAATCTCACTGTTGATAGTCTCTTTCCACAAAGGTGCCTTCGTCGAAGACATTGATTCTTTATAGCTTTGAGGCTCATTTTCTAACAGGTATGTCAGAAAATCGGGTCCAAATGACTTAGACGTTCTAGATCTTTTGCTATGTCTAGGTTCAATTTCCTCAACATTTTCATGTTGATCCGAATCTTGGCCAACTTGATCACTGCCTTTAACAGTATCAATAGTTCTTTTGAGAGACTTCGTTCTTTATCTTTCGTTACAAGGAAATATCTCTTCAAAGAATATCGCATTCCTTGACTCAATTATCATATTTGGATTGATGTCAGGAATTTCAGACTTATGTACCAAAAAATGATACGCATTATTGTTGTGAGCATATCCAATGAATATATAATCAATAGTCTTGGATCCTATTCTAACATTCTTAGGTTTAAGAACCATTACCTTGGCAAGACACCCTCACACTTTCAAATATTTTTAGGAAAGTACGTGATCTTTCCATAATTCATATGATGTCTTGTCTAATTTTTTGTGAGGTAGCTTGTTCAGAACGTAGTTGGCAAAAAGCAAGGCTTCCCCCACAAGTTCTGGGGTAAACCAGAACTTGTCAACATAGCATTCATCATTTCCTTCAACGTTCGATTTTTCGCTCAGCAATCCCGTTTTGTTGAGGCGAATAAGAAGCAGTAGTTTCGTGAATAATTCCATGATTTGAACAATATTCACCAAATGGTGAAATATATTCACCTCCTCTATCACTCCCGATTCTTTTGATTTTCTTGCCAAGTTGATTTTCAATTTCATTCTTATAGTGTCTAAAGCTCTCAATAGCTTCATATTTTCTCCTCAGCAAATACACATAATAGAATCTTGTGATATCATCGATAAAAGTGACAAAGTACTTTTTATCGCCTCTTATTTGCATAATATTCATATCACACACATCAGAGTGAACAAGTTCCAATGGTTCAGAACTTCATTCTATGGAATGAAATGATGATCTATGCATTTTTATGTCTCACATTTATGTTGGTTATCAATTGTAAATTTAGGTATAAGGTCCATGTTAATTAATTTACGTATTGTATCATAATTAACATGTCCTAACCTAACATGCCATACATTTTGTGACTCAATAATATAAGCGGAAGATGTAGCTTTATTATTAGCACTGTGTCGATTGACAGTCATTACATTGAACTTGAAAAGGCCCTCAGTGAGGTATCATTTTCCTACATAGACATCGTTCTTAGTCAGTATAAATTTATCAGAAACAAATACAAACTTGAAACCATTCTTGCTAAGGAGTGAACCCGAAACCAAGTTCTTCCGAATATCAGGAACATGCAAGATATTCTTCAATGTAAGCTCTTTCCCAGATGTCATCTTCAGAACCACTGTGCCTTGTCCAACCACTCTAGAGGTAGAAGAGTTTCCCATTGTCAGATGATCGCCACCATCGACCTTCTGATACGAGGAAAACGTCTTGCTATCAGCACAGATATGACGAGTAGCCTCAGTGTCTACCCACCATTATCTCGGATTTCCAACCAAGTTGGATTCTGTTACAACTGCTGAGAGGTTCATCTCTGAGATCTCATCAGTTAGCTGCTCATCCTCAGTGACATTGGCCTCATTTTTATTTTTCTTGCCTTTATCCTGAGACTTCTTATTTTTGCAGTTCTTTGCCATGTGATCGTTTTTTCCACAAATGTAGCACTTTCCCTTGAACTTCTTGTTTGGTTGGGAAGAATCAGCTCTACTGTTCTTTCTCTTTTTGCTACCCTTTCCACCATCGACGATGTTGGCCTTAGACTCCATAGTCTTGTAGCTGGCCTTCTCGAACTTCCTGTTGTTCTCTTCAATCATCAATCGAACTACAAGGTCTTCAAGACTCATCTGTTTCTTTTTTTGTTTCAGATAGCTCCTGAAGTCATTCCATGATGGAGGAAACTTTTCAATGATTGTGGCAACTTGAAACGTCTCACAGAGAATCTTCGCAGAAGTCATGCCTTTGTACATATTGTACATGGTATTGTCAAGTCCTCCCAAGATGTAATTCTTGCACAAGAAGTCGTCTGACGATCATGTCTCTTCTCGCAGTTGCTTAGCTGTTTCCGTTTCTCCCTCCACAGGACCCGGAGGATCTTTGAGGTACTTAGCCAACTGCAGTATTGTCAGGTAGAATAATATTTTACTCTGCCATTGTTTGTTTGCTCCACCAAACTTTTCTAATTTTTCTCCATGAGCGATCGGTAATGTGATATTTCCTCTAGCCATGTGTAACTGGAAAAGCCAACAGTAATCAATAAGTCTACAAAAGACGAATTACACAACGATCAAATATATGATCTTGTTTAAGTGATATATTAAGAATCCACTCGTTGTTATATTGGATAGTAATACCAAATAACACAAGTCCTTGAATTTACGACTAAAGTTTCTTATGATAAATGAATAAAGGAATATTCCTGGAGGACGAGGGGGGTCTGGAGTAACCACTTAAATCCCTACCCACTTAGGCTTTTATCGCCTTTTTTTCAGAATATCATTTAAACACTTTCTCAATAAATATATTAGACATTCAAACTTAGTATTACACTTCAATTCATAATACAATAATAGATATGTGTAGATTTGTATGTGTGTATATAAATATAAGTCAATCAAGATTGGACGGAATTACTTGTGTAAGGTTACACTTTTAATTCTCAACCAAGTATGCAATACACAATTAATTTTTCAACTTTATCACTATGTGTATGCTTGTGATAATTGAACACCCTAATATTAACTTAAACCTATACTATAAAGTTTATAATAATACAGTATATGATTTTACTAAGTTAACATTATTGCATATATGTCATATATCATATGATAATCTATGTTATTATTTTTGAATCTAAAATAATTCTAGGATTAATTTCGTTAGTGTCACGTTCGTCAATCTGTTCGAACGAAACTTTCCAGTGAGTTCACGTTCGTGTAGCGTTCGTAAACACATTCGAACGAAGTGTTCCAGAGAATTGTCATTCGTGATGCGTTCGTTAACGCATTCGAATGTTCTTTGGCAGAAGACTGGCGTTCGAGTTGTGTTTGAAGACGCGTTCGAACGAGCCTACGAAAATCAAATTTTTTTCCTACGTGTTCGTCGGACGTTCGAACGCCCATACGTATTTTTCATGCACAAAACACATTTTCCAGAAAATTGACTATTAACTCATGCAAAATTTCATTTAACAACACATACAATAGATAAGTTCTTAAGATTGTTGGTGAATTTATATCATTAAATGAAATTAACATGCATCAATCAATCAAATATATACTAACATATCAATATTGAACATAAACCATGAAATTTAGAAAAACCTGGGAACTTAAAGATGATGATTGAAACAGAATCCAAGTCGAGTTACCTATGTCTTTAAGAACTTATTAGCCCCATCTCAGTGCTCAACGGATTTCTTGTGGCTAACGTTCTCCTAGGATTACTTGGATGCTTCTTGTAGAAGGGGCACTCCTTTAACAAGAAAATGAACAAGGACAAATGGTGAAAACTCTCTTTTGACTCAAAAAGACTCTTTTTGACAATGAAAAACTTGTATATATTTCTTTATTTCCTAAGAATAAACCCAAACCCTCTTTATATAGGCATGAAATGGTGCCTTTGAGGGTACCCTTTGGTTTGAAGTGTAATCCTCCTAAGGGTTATACCCCTTCCCTTATGTCTTTTGAAGCCTACAGACTCATCCTTCCAATTTAGAGGACATGTCCCTTCATCCTTGTGTCTTTCCCATAAGACACTACTTAAGGGACATGTCTCTCCTACTTATACTACAAATATTTAGAGAATTTACAATAAATTCATGGAGAAAATAAAAAGGGAAAGCAAAGATTTCAAAGTTTCCAAGGCAATTTTAAGGGAAAAACCAAGACAATCAAGCATCAAGAGAGCTCAATCAAGCATAATACAAGCCTTGGAGTATGCATCGAACCAAGATTAACAACACCAGAGTAAAAATAAACCGGATTTTTCAAAATTTATGCTTGCTTAAATAGTTGGGTAACGAAAATTTACGCTTACTTATATTATTAGTAATATTATTAGTACTTGGTGAATAATAGAACCACTTGCAAAGCAATTATTATACATATATTTTATGCCCCTTTAAGCTTCTTCGTCCTTAAATATGATAAACGTAAAACTAAACCATAACCTAATCAAGTAATTAAAGCTCGTAAGTCATTCCGACTTTAAGCATACGCTTGTGGGGAATGTCGAACACTTTCTCACTTTGTCTCAAATTTTTCTTCAAGAAATTGTAACCATAATCTATCAAAATCTTCTTCCCAATATTAGCTCCCTCTCTTGCAACCACCTCATTCTCACCAATCAAATGAACAACACCAGAGCAACAAGCTTGATCCAGTGTCTCAATCTCTTTCTCTATTAAGCTCTCCATTTGATCATCCTCTTCCTGATGAGATACCCAAAAATCTTCTTTTACAAACTCTTTCAATTTATCAACCAACATTCTCTCAAATGGCTCCTCCTCATTGCGTGCATCCGTGTATCCGTATCTTGCAACACAACGAAATACATTAAGCTCTTTCGGTTCCACTCTCCGGAAAAGAAACCTCTCTTCTGCAGGAACCTTGCTAATTGGCAACGACTTAATGGATACGAAAACAAGAACCGAATGCAATGCCGGTACATTCTCCACATAATGCTTGAAGATTGGCGGGATACCTTGAACAAGCTCTGAGTAAAACATCGCAATTCCGGGGATTCGACTAATGTTTGTGTTAGCAGCAATCTCATTGACCCTTGCCGGAGAAATCTTGTGATCAAGCTCATAATAATACTTTCTTCGGTACACATTATTCCATATGTACATTATACACATTAGAACCGCAGCGAAGGCTAACGGTAAGTACCCACCTTCATCAAATTTGTACAGCACTGAACTCAAGTACAGAAACTCCACTGACATAATTACTAAAACATAAGCGATGACCAAAATTATGTTGGTTTTCCAAATCATTATCATGATGAGAACTAGCAACAATGATGTCAGTGTCATCACAAATACAACCGCAATGCCTGTATATTTTAAAAACAAACCAAGAAAAAAAAAAACCCTAATTAGATTAAGGTAATTAGAATTAAGAGTAGCTAAGATATGTTACGGAAGACTTAATTAATCAATTACCATATGCGTTGCTGATTTTTGTAGTGGTTTTGAAACCGGCTGTGACGCCAACACAAGCTAGCATAAGCAAGTAATTGATTTCAGGAATGTAAACTTGTCCTTCGTACTTAGCAGATGTGTGCACGATTTTGACACGTGGGAAACAGCCTAATGAAAGAGATTGTTGGATTATAGAGAATGTTCCTGAAATCATCGCTTGGCTTGCTATGATTGATGCCATTACTGCCACCACAAACATTGGCCAATATATTGCATCTGCAATTAATATATGTTTCATAGATTAATTAATCATAAATATTAAATTAAATAAGTTAATTGATCAAAAAGTAATATGGGGATGGATAGTTAATTAAAATTACGTGGAATTGACTTGTAGAAAGTTTCGTCAACAAGAAGTTTGTTCTTGCGAAGGAAGGAGGCTTGTCCAGTGTATGCCAAAATGAGAGCTGGATAGGTCACTGTGCACATAA
>SKCR01017614.1:0-64208 GCA_019454045.1 Zanthoxylum bungeanum
ACCATTGTTCACTATTTTTGGCCCCAATCACCTCCGGAGAGTCCTGAAACTTTATTATCTACAAAATAACACAAAACACATCAAAAAATTGAAAAAGATTCAAGAAACTATACAAAATAATAGGTCAATTGAGTGGGAAATAGTGATACATTTACCACTCATCACACCCCAACCTAACATTTTGCTTGTCCTCGAGCAAAACACAAAATAAAATAAAAATAAAATTAAGCTAAGCCACTTTCGTAGGGATCACGGTTGCATTTAGCGTATGCAACAAGCCTTTAAACCTCTAGGTGTCCCTAGTGGATGAGTTTTAGTCTCGTGAGGGTTTACAACAATGATACCCACAAACATTGTAAAAACTAAATCACACAAAAGAAAAAAGACAGAGAAAAAAGAATAAAGAAGTTAGTGACTAATCAGGTGAAACTTCTACTCCAAGTTACTAGTTGTTTTGTTTCTTTCTAAATTACTGAATAAGTAAATTCTTCGATTATATTTACCATTCTCCTTGTACACAGCCAACAAAATATCAATCAACTCATTTTTTTCCCACAACAGTAACAAGTGCAGTTGAGAAGAGAGTAATATTTTTATCCTAAAGTTTTATCAGAATCACACCTTTTTGCTGCATTGGAATAATTTTTCTGATTTTTCTGATTTTTTTTAATTTATATACAATCTCTTCCATCTATGTAGCGAGCTTTGGGTCAGTGACTCCCAAACCAGTTGGCTTTAAGGCACTAGGTGTTAAAACACCCCTACGGACTTAATAACTCGGATCTTGGACGTTTTTTTACTCCATTGCTTTTTGAGATGCTTCCTCCAATTAAACTAGAGCACTGAATATTACAAACTTTTCAATTACAACTCATGTCCGTATGTTACCATGCATGTTGAGAATGCCTATCAACTGAGCATATGAAGATCCAATTAAATAATTTTAAAGGAAATAAACAAAAATTAACTTATTTCGAAATAGGTTTTAAGATACGTCTCAGGAGTAGAAATTCCTTACACAACTATCTCTCACCAATTTCACCTGAATAATTAGATTAAAAACACAAAAAAAAATTCAAAATTTTTTTAATTTTTTTTTTTATTTTTGTAAAACTTTTCAATTTTTTTTTTTTGAAATATTTTGGACTAACAACAAAAACAAGACAATGTACTAATTAACTATTCCCCTCCCCTAAACCTAAATGAGACATTGTCCCCAATGTCTTAAACAGTAGAAGAAGAGTATAAAAAATCATACATGGTTAGCTGAAATTCTACATCTAAATGAAAAGTTGAAGGTTAAGATCCAGATTTATCTGACGCCTCTTACCACGATCATCCTCGTACCATTTTATCGTGGAAAGAATAGGGTCAATTCGTGGTTCAAATGCTAAGATTTGGTCAAGTAAATCTGTGGCAGTTCTGGCAGTGAAGAGGAGTTCTTTTACAGGTTTTGACACAAACCCATTTCTCCGAGCATCATCGAGAAACACACAAAGAAAGTCATAAAATCCATCAATGTTGTATAGTCCAAGTAGTTTTCTGGTGTATGTTCAGGTTCGCCCAAGATAGTACTGTAAAAATTTCCTCCATTGTGCCCAAGCCACCTGGAAAAGCAATAAAAGCATCAGCACGGTTAATCATTTCTGCCAGTCGTTCAGGCATACCTTGCACGATTAGTTCTTCCATGTTTGATGGTCCAATCAGATTTTCTTCCGCCAAAGGTTTTGAAATGATTCCCAATACTTGAGTGACTCGTTCCTGTACGGCCTTTGAAACAATCCCCATAAGTCCTAGATTGCCAATTCCATACACTAAGTGCATATTCCTTAAGCTAGACTCGGCCCAATTCCTCTTCTGCCGCTACGTATTCTGGTTTAGCACCAACACAAAACACACAGATGTTTTCAACTCGTCTTCTTGAGTGGCTTCCATGTTTTACTCTGGATGCCTTCAAAAGTGCAATGATGAGTTAAATTTATAACACCTGAAAAGGGTCAGTAAAAATAATAGCACTAATACCTGCCAAATGACAATTATTAGTTAAACAGTAAAATAAATCGTGATAGTCAAAAAGGTCTGGATCCTGTCGGAGAAAATAAAAGAAAACAACAAAATAAATCTGAATTATTAGGAAAAGACAAAGAGATATAATATGTACAAGAAAAGTAGCGGCTTGATTGACATCTATGCGTCAGGACAATTCCCATCCAATTTTCTTATAAATTGGCAAACAGGGTCTTTTTGAGTCAGATTCCCAAGACTTAACTGTTGTCTTTCTTTTGGAGTTGTGCATATAACACGCGAATTTCGTGATACACATATCCACTGGGATGCGTCTCAAGAGTTTTAGATATGTCATCCAAAGACTCCTGACTCAAGCCATCCCTAATGAAATTAATCTTGTCTCCACGGTTATCAGACACCATTCCTAAAGAACGACAATTAGTATCACAAAACATACGAGCACATTTATAAGAAACACACATTCTTTTGGCTCTTCTTTTTTTAGCATATGTGCTCCTTCCTTAACTAGACAGATGTGAAATAAAAGAGTCAGAAGACTCACCTGCCAATCGGACCCGTGCTTCAATAATCCAACGAATGTCATTAGGAATACCTTTGATCATCAGTAGTCTCATTCGTTCCAAGCGAGCTTTGTAAACTTTCATCAGAGATTTTTGAGGGAGAGAAGGAAATTGCTTGTGAAGATTTGTGAGAACTTCTTCCATCGTGAAATGACTTAACCTATAAAAAATAAACATACAAAATTAAATTACACCAAATCACAATATATACACAAATTGCATGGGTTGCCTCCTAGCTAGCGCTAAGTTTAACGTCGTCAGATAGACATGACTGCCCGAACATTAGGCTGGATCTGAAAGTGTGACACTTTCTTTTTGTCACTCAATTTATTCTCGCCAGTAATGCTTGACACGCTGACTGTTAACCTTGAATGTTTCATTGGTGTTGGGATCAAGTAACTCAACAACTCCATATTGTAAAACCTGAGTGATCACAAATGGACTTGACCACCTTGATTTCAACTTTCCAAGGAAAAGTTTCAACCGTGAATTGTACAACAACACATGCTGCCTTGGTTCCAACTGTCTGCGCACTATTTTTTTATCATGCCATTTCTTGATCTTTTCTTTGTACAATCTGGCATTCTCATAAGCCTGTAGGCGAAATTCCTCCAATTCGTTGAGTTTGTGAAGTGTTTTCTCTCATGCAGCTTATGGATCAAGATTCAACTTCTTCAGTGCCCAGTATGCCTTGTGTTCAAGTTCAACTGGTAGATGGCACGCTTTCCCAAACACCAATCGATATGGGAACAGACCAATGGGTGTCTTGTATGCTGTCATGTATGCCCATAATGCGTCATCGAGTTTGGTTGACAAATCCCTCCTTGTTGATCCAACCGTTCTCTCTAAGATTCTTTTGATTTCCCTATTTGAAAAACCAACCTGAAAAATCCCTCCGTCATGATGTTGTAAAAATCCTCCAAAAGGTTTCCGTTTAAGGAAATCGATTTTGATGTTCAGCTGCCACATTTCATAAATGAAATATGCAGCATCAGCAAGCATTATCCAAATGGATTTAACGTGGCAACAGGTAAAAGGTTTCGTCGTAATCGACACAATGTTGATGACGATACCTTTTCTCTACAAGCCTAGCTTAGTACGTTGGTATGTTGCCATCCATGTATGTCTTCCTTGAAGACTTATATAGTACCAATAGGCACAATGCCTTGCGGTACATCAACTAGTATCCAAACTTGGTTGATATACATGGGATCCATTTCGGACTTTATGGCACTTTGCCATAATAGGGAGTCGATACCTTGTATCACTTCCTCATACGTAGTCAGTTGGTATACCTCAATATGATTGACATCTTTTCGAGGTGAGATCAGAAACCCATACCCCAGGTTATTTTCTGACTCTCTTAGACTTACGCGTTTCTTGTGTATTCGAAGATTACTGGTATAGTTTCATCCCTGATGACTATTTGTGTTCCATTAAGGAATCGGTGCCTAGAATAGTATTACTCCGATTTTCATCGAGTTTTTACTTTCCTCCCACTTACCACTGCTTATAGGTATTCCTCTTAGGAAAACCGCATGGAGAGCAACAATTACATTGTTCTCTTGTGAGTTGTATAAGTACTATACTTTGGTTACCCTATGATAACCTACAATTAGGCACTTATCCAATTTGGGTTTTAGTTTGGTATCATCCAAACATATGCCTAGCATACCCAAATCTTCAGGAATGAGAAAACCCGGTTTTTATCCTATTTATATCTAATATGAAGTCTGTCTAACATATTTTTTTGGAACCTTATTCTAAATGAGTTTTGCACTGTTTATGCGTATCCATTGAATGAAATGGTAGCTCAGAGCGACTCATGATTAACCTTATCATTTCCAACAAAATTTAGTTTGTCCGTTTGGACACACCGTCAAATTGACGTGTTCTGGGAGGAGTCCTCATTGAAAGAATACTATACTCTTTCAAGTATATGAGAAACGTATTGCTTAAGTATTTTCATCATGTTCTAACCATTATGGTTTTATACTTTAGCCGATCTGTTTATCTACTTCGTGTTAAAACTGTAAAAGTTTCCGATTTGCGTTTCAAAAGAAACACATAACCGTAAAGTGATGCCACATCCGTAAGGTCACGAAATATTCATTTCCACCTCTAGCCTAGCTAGACATGGGCCCACTTGCTTCACTATGAACTAGGGCTAACAGATCGGTGGCATTTGCACTTTTACCAAGTAAAGGTGTTTTAGGCACTTTGCCCAATAAACTAGATTCATAGACATTATTTGAATAGAATCAAATTTGTCATAGTACCCACTCTTCGAAAGTGTGGATATACGAGTTCTTGTTTAATTGTGTCCCAGACAATAATGCCACTAATAAGTCTCCTCTGATCAAATCAGTTTGAGCTATTTGTTTGTCATGTTATATGTTTGAGATTTATTTATATTCAAAATATAAATATTGTTATTCACATCTAATATGGTTTATCTCAATATCATCTTTATAAAATAAAACACTTTAGTGTTCTAGAATATAAAGGTATATCCGCAACGGATTAAACACTGATATGGAGATAATGTTTCTAGTCAAACTAGTTACATTATAACAGTTTCCTAATTTAAGTACACACCCGAAGGTAGTTCCTAAACTTAGGTATCTATGGTTAAAATAATGACTCTCGTCCCGTTTCCGATTCGTAGATCAATCTCAACTGAAGTCAGTATCCTGCTCATAGCAGATTATGCACACCAGTACATATCTATGTACCACATTTAGTATCTAAAATCCAATTTTAATACTAGTAGTGAACATATTTATGACAAACATATTTGAAGTCAGAGCCTTGCTCGTCTTCAATTCCTTTATGTCTGCCTTGTCCATACGGCAGTCACGCTTCCGTGTCCCCGTTTGCCACATTTTAGGCAGACATTTTGGGATATGTCCTTTTGTCTTCCTAGAAGATTATAATGATTTTGCCTTTGCCCTTTTCCACACTCCAGAAGTCTTTGGCCAAGCCTTGGCCTTCTAGAATATCGAAGTAAGGTGCGCCTTACGCTTCTTGCCTTATTGCAAACTTTGGCTTTCTCCTTGAGAATAGCCATTAACTCTCCAAGAGTTATCAATTGCAATTTTTAGTACTTCTAAGATATAAGGATAGATCTATGAAGATCCTTCAATTTCTTTATCATACTATAAGGATCTAATCCTTAGTTCTGATTAAGAAATTAAGGAGTCTATGCGGCAAGCTTAATGGATTAAGCACTAAAGTTACCATCACATGAATCTTCCAAAATCATGCTCTACTATTTGCTTAACTCCGGGCTTAGGCCTAAGATGTTATTTTATAAAATAAAGTAACTTCTTAGTTTTCAGGACTATCCTGAAATTTTACTCCCAATTTGAAAATTAAAGTCGTTTAAATACATTTTCACCCAGGATTATGTTTTAAACACTAATCTTTCAATTATCTTGATTCTAATAGTCCAACTATTTAATCAAGGATTATAGGTACTATTTATTATAATGATTACTATAGTCTAACTATATAATCAACTATAATTTAATAGATTAAATTCAATTATATTGATTACTATAATCCAATTATAAAATCAACTATAATTTAATTTGTTAATTCAAATATATTGATTACTATAATCCAATTATATAATCAACTATAAATGAAATAGTTTGAATACAGTCCAGCTGTTTTATTTAAAACAACAATTAAATATTAGTCCAACTAATATATTAATTTATTTGACAAAAATTTGATATGAGCGTGTATGGCAAGTAACTAAAAGAATATTGCAAATTTAATACTTGCCTCCCACTATTTTTCGGCGAGCCTCTAACCCTCTATTGAGTACTCGGGAAACCTTGTTTCCTAGTGGGCTAGGATCCCGTTAAATATCACACAATCTTGACTTTGGCCAACAAATTGTATGATAATTAACTAGGTAGATCTCTAAGATCGATTGGATCCCATACAATTCCTAGATCCAGTAGGTGGAAATCCAAGTCCGAAACATATATCTTATATATGCCAATATATCCAATATATTGCCTAACCTTTTTTCCTCTGAATGAACTAAGCCTTGGCTTTGGCACAACAAACTTAGTGATCCCAATTAAGCGTGACCCATTGACCATGGTGTTGGAGTTTCTAGGCCCCGAGGATCGAATACAAAAGCATACAAACATGTGCGAATACAACGAGGGAGTTGCGGAATACTCACATCGAGCGGTTGAGCGACGCGGCAACAAACAAAACTTGACTTTCTGCTCATGGACTGCTCGGCAGTGGCAGTAGCAGCTCACTATTTTGGCGTCCATGGTGGTCCTTCGTCAAGCTCCAAGCTTCGTCGAATGGTTCTCGGCTCATGGGTGGACTTCCCTATCACCTTCGCATGACTTCGTAGTGTGCTAGCACTCCCGATTTTGCAACAAAATCGCGACTTTTGCTTCCCCTTCACTGTTCGATTTTTGCCCAGTTTTCACAGTGAAGAACAGCCCATTGGGCGTGTAAAAAAATGTGTAATGTGTTTTTGTTTTTCAAAAAACAAATAAACATATACCATTTCTTTTCCAAAAAGTCAAGCATTAAATGCTTTCAATCAACTCACATCAATCCATCAATCAATCAAATCAAGTGACAAGTTGTCACATCACTCAAAATGACTAATGATTTGACGCTTGATGCGACTAATGATTTGAAGGTTGATTTGACTTGCGTGCTGCACTCGAATTCGAAATACGAATGCGCTCGCAAACAATCCCGGGCTCGGGTTCGCTAATTCCAAATTAACTAATTTTCCGTTGCGACGAAATTAAATGATTACGCCTAGCGAAGTCACTATTCACGTCGCTAACGAATTAATTCTAAATTAATTCGTTCGCTCGAATTAAAATCTAATTTTAATTCCGCGTCGAAATCCAATTTCGTTTAATATATCGAATACATTAATTCATCAATTAATTCCAAATTAATCGTTATCTCTCTTTAATTGATATTTTATCAAAGATAAAATATCTCCGCAATTAATCCCATATTAATTTTCTCTCTCATCCAATTAATCCCAGATTAATTAAAAGTGCGATTCATATGTCATCGGTGAATCTTTGGGAAGCGACCCATGAGATCCTCGGATATATTGGCAGTAAATTCGGTCGTCGGACTATCCGAACACGTAAGTACCTAGTAACTACATTTTACCGATTTACAAGACAAGGTTGGCTTCTAGCAAAGCGCCATGCCTACCCAATTCTCTGGAAATATCCTTACAGGAATAAGGATCTATATCAGGCGTAGTATACATAGTATTGCGTATTTTGATCCAGTATCGGATGATCACATGCAATGCATGGGGCTGGTACAGTGTCTGCCTCGTACGAAGCTTATATCGGATAACGAGCAACTAGTCTCTTTATTATCGGATAATCATGACCAAGTCATATTATCCCGATGGTTGCAACCCTTTAGAGAACCATTTTTGTATCCCTACGCGATCATCATCTCCATATGACTGGAGTGACACTTCCATCTTGACATCACACCCAACACACAACGATTCTCAATATACCCAGCAGAGGCGTACACAGAACCTGTAAAGCCTGGACGACCACAACCAAAGTATATTGATTGTTGCAAGTATTAGCGGTGCAAGTCTCAGGTTAAGACCAAATACACCTACCCTGATTTCGGACTTCCATAGACACATAGTCCTACTACCAATGGAATTCCGAGGGGGTCTATCCAGAGCGAAGCTGTTTCCCGTACCATCGGTAAAACACAACCTCCTATTACACTTGCATGAGTATCCTATACCCAAATATATGAGAACTATGCCCTCATGCCCTCACAACGCGCACAACTGTAATACTAGTCTTTTATGTATTTTATCGATGTCCAATCTCGATAATGCTCTGACTAGGGATATTTAATGATTTATCAATCTCCTTTGTCACATAGTTAATTTGTACAACAACACCATGATCTGTACAAATAGTGACGCTATGGGTCATAATTGTCCAGCAATCTCCCACTTGGCCTATAGCCAGTCACTCGAGTGTCTACCACCCGAACTATGTACGGTTGGCTCAAATTACTGAGGAAAGGCTTTCGTCAGCGGATTTTCATGATTCTAGTTTGATGCGATTTATACGATCATCACATCGCCACGATGTATGATCCGAACGAATCAGATGAATATCGAAGTATTTGGATCGTTGATGAGACCATTAATTCTTTAGCTTGCGCTGAAGCCTAGCTCAGCGGCTAATAGAATTATATCTAATCTAATTAGATTATTATCAACCCAGAAGGCTTCTATTGCTGCCTCAGCTGCATAAATAACCCGTATTTGTTGTTTATTCGGTAACAGTATCTTGCTTGGAAGATTTCCAGCTTACTGTTCCGTTATTCAAACTGTATAGTACCATTTTACGACTAATAGTCATTTATATCGGTTAGGAAACTTGCAGTAGTGATCTCATACACTTCAAGTTCTCATTCTCCAGAATCCAGTGACTATCACTTGGATTGGCCTGTTTGTGTTTCCATATGCTCAAAGCGTATGAAACACCAGGTCGCATACATTTTTCAATGTACAATTTCTCGGAGAGTTTTCACGAAAGCCAAGCCTTCACGATAGTTATTATGGGAATATCATTTCCAAGAAATGACATATTATCATTATTTATATAGGACAACCACTCTCAGTGCGCTCCCACTAACCCTCTTATATACACAAGAATCATTTCGTTTTGAATTAAATCATAAACCATTATGATTACATCAAAACGATAATTCCAAGAACCTATGGATCGAATAACCTGCAAACCTTGTTTGCTAGTTCTGGTACGACAAAACCGTCAGGATGTTTTAAACATCCTCCAAAAGGTTTCCTTTTCAGGAAAGCGATTTTCCCGTTCAGCTGACATATTTCATAAATGAAACATGCAGCCTTAGCAAGCATTATCCAAATGGATTTACCGTGGCAATAGGTAAAAGGTTTCGTCGTAATCAACACAATGTTGATAATGACACCTTTTTGCTAAAAGCCTAGCTTTATACGTTGGTATGTTGCCTTCCATGTATGTCTTCCTTGAAGACTTACATTGTACCAATAGGCACTATGCCTTGTGGTACATCAACTAGTATCCAAACTTGGTTGATTTACATGGAATCCATTTCAGATTCATGGCACTTTTCCATGATAGGGAGTTGATATCTTTGTTTAGTTTCAATCAAGTCCCAAGGATCACAAACATGTAAAAACGAGTTGAATACACAAAGGAGTAAGGATTCATACTCACATTGATGGGTTTGATGCTAGGAAGAACAAGATGCGTTTTGCTCCCTGAAGCTCGGCAATGGATTCTTGATGAAGTGGACTGCACGATTTTGAGCCTTCTTTCCTCCTCCTTGTTCATTCGGCCATTGATGAACCACCATTGAAGCTCCAAGCTTCAAGCTCCAAAAACCAATCCAAGCTCACAAATTCGTTTCCCTATCACCATAATATAACCCTAGGTGTGTGCTAGCACTACTCTTCTTCATTTGCTTCTCACAAAATCGGTGAAAACCAGAAAATTTTTAAGCAAATCGGCTTGAAGCCGTGAAGGAGAGGGAGAAGAAAAGAGAGGGAAAAGAGGAGACCGATGTCTTCATGTAGAGAGAGAAAAATAAAGATTTATATATATATGTATTATTTTATAATTTTTACCAAGTAAATTAAATAAAACATATATATACTTTAATTCGAAAGTCAAAAAAAAAAGCAATAAAGCTTTCCATCATTTCTACTTTTTACTTTAAGTCACATCACATCACTTTAATAAAGTGACATGTTGTCAAGTCACATCACTCAAAGTGACAATTGATTTGACGCATGATGTGACTAACGATTTCACGCTTGATGTGACTTGCGTGCCGCGCTCGAATTCGAAATGCGAATGTGCTCGCAATCACTCTCAGGTTCGGGTTCGCTAATTCCAAATTAACGAATTTTCCGTCGCGTCGTAATTAAATGATTACGCCTAGCGAATTCACTATTCACGTCGCTAACGAATTAATTCTAAATTAATTCGTTCGCCCGAATTAAAATCTAATTTTAATTCCGCGTCGAAATCCAATTTCTTATAATATATCGAATATATTATTTTATCGATTAATTCCAAATTAATCGTTCTCTCTCTTTAATTAATATTTTATCCTAGATAAAATATCTCCGCAATTAATCCCAGATTAATTTTCTCTCTCTTCTAATTAATCCTAGATTAATTAAAATGCGAGTTATACATCATCGGTGAATCTTCAGAAGCGACCCATGAGATCTCCGGATGTTGGCAGTAAATACGGTCGTCGGATTATCCGAACACGTAAGTACCTCGTACTACGTTATACCGATTTACAAGACAAGGTGGCTTCTAGCAAAGCGCCATGCCTACCCAATTCTCCAGAAATATTCTTACAGGAATATATAGATCTGTATCAAGCGTAGTATACTAAGTATTGTGTATATCGGCCCAGTATCGGATAGTCACGTGCTAGGGCTGGGGCTGGATAAGTGTCTGCCCCGTCCGAAGCACATGTCGGATGTCTGGTAACATAGTCTCTATAATCGGATATGCATGACCTAGTCATAATATCTCGATGGTTGTGCAACACTCAAGAGCACTAGTACCATATCCTGCGTGACATCATCTCCAATATGACTGCAGTGATACTTCCGTCTTGACATCACACCCAATACACTACGACTCTCTGATAAACCCAGAAGTGGTGTACGCAGAACAGGTTAAAGCCCTGTACCACCAAGACTAAAGTCTAACGATTATCGCAAGTATTAGCGATGTAAGTCTCAGGTTAAGACTATACACACCTATCTTGATTTCGGCCTCCCATAGACACATAGTCATAACACCAATGGGAATCCGAGGGGTCTATCCAGAGCGAAGCTGTTTCCCGTACCATCGGTGAAACACGACCTCCTATCGCACTTGCATAAGTATCCAATACTTATATATATGAGAACTATGCCGTTGTGCCCTCACAACGCACACAAGTGCAATACTAGCCTATTCCGCATTATCGATGTCCAGTCTCGATAATACTCCGACTAGGGATATCTAATGATTAATCCTTCGTGGACTGATACTGTCTCATATCATCTCAATCCAGGAACTAATCATATTGACCTCTCTTCATTTATATATCTATGGTGATTTAATCACAAATGATGAGAGTGCAATTTCCTTGTCACATAGTTATTTGTACAACAACAACCGTGATCTGTACAAATAGTGACGCTATGGGTCATATTATCCAACAATCTCCCACTTGTCACATAGCCAGTCACTCGAGTGTCCCAACACCCGAACTATGTACGGTTCGCTCAAATTGCTAAGAAAAGGTTTTCGTCAGCGGATTTGCGTGATTATCGTCTGACGCGATTTATTCGATCATCACATCGCCACGATGTATGATCCGAACGAATCAGATGAATATAGAAGTATATATCTGGATCATTGATGAGACCTTTAATTCCTTAGCCTGTGCTGACGCCTAGCTCAGCTGCTAATAGAACTATATCTAATCTAATTAGATTTATTATCGATCCAAATGGCTTCTATTGCTGCCTCAGCTACAGCAATAATCCGCATTTGTTGTTAATTCGACAACAGTTATCTTGCTCGGAATATTTCCAGCTTACTGTCCCGTTATTCAAATCTTATAGTACCGCAATTTTTATCGGTTTGGAAACTTGCAGCAGTGATCCTAGTCACTTCAAGTTCTCCTACTCCATAATTTAAGACAGCATCTTTAGTTCTCTAAGATACTAACAGATGTTCTTAATGTTCAATCCAGTGACTATCACTTGGATTGACCTGATCGTGACTCCATATGCTCGAAGTGTATGAGACACCAATACAAGTACATTTTAAATGTACAATTTCCAGAGAGTGTTAACAACTCCAAATCTATCCCTGTAGATCTTTATTCCTTGAATAAAGTTTGTTACTCTCCAGAATTCTACGGAGAATTTCTTATGAAAGCTAAGCTTTCACCGATTGCTTTATGGGAATTTCATTTCCAAGAAATGACATATTATCATTATTTACAGGACATTCATGTCAGTGCACTCCCACTAACCCTTTTATATACACAAGAATCATTTCGTTTTGAATTAAATCATACTCCATTATGATTACATCAAAACGACAATTCCTAGAACCTATGCTTGCTTCAATCCAAAATGGATCGAATAACCTCCTGCAAACCTTGTTTGCTTGTTATGGTACGATAAACCGACAGGATGCTATAAACATCCTCCGAAAGGTTTCCTTTTCAGGAAAGCCATTTTCCGTTAAGCTGTCATATTTCATAAATGAAATACACAGCTTTAGCAAGCATTATCCAAATGGATTTACAATGGCAACATGTAAAAGGTTTCGTCGGAATCAACACAATATTGATAACTCTACCTTTTCTTTACAAGCCAGCTTAGTACGTTGGTATGTTGCCTTCCATGTATGTCTTCCTTGAAGACATATAAAGTACAAATAGGCACAATGCCTTATGGTATATCAACTAGTATCCAAACTTGTTGATATACATGGAATCCATTTTGGACTCATGACACTTTGTCATAACAGGGAGTCGATACCTTGTATCACTACCTCATACGTAATCAGTTGGTATACCTTAAAAGATTAACATCTTTATGAGGTGAGATCAGAAACCCATACCCCAGGTTGTTTTCTGACTCTCTCTGATCTACTCGGTTCTTGTGTATTCGAAGATTAATGGTACAGATTCATCATTGATGAACTATTTGTGTTCCATTAAGGACTTCGTGCCTTGAACATTATTACTCCGATTTTCATCGAGTATCACTATCCTCCCACTGACCACTGCATATCGGTGTTCCTCTCAGGAAAAACCGCATGGTGAGCAACAATCACATTGTTCTCATGTGAGATTTATAAGTACTATACTTATGGTTTCCCTTAGGATAACCTATATTGGCACTTATCCAATTTGGGTCTTTCAGTTTGGTATCATCCGAAACATTATGCCTGGCATACCCAAATTACTAGAATGAGAAACCTTTTCTTCCCATGTTCATATCCTATATGACATCTGTCAAACAGATTTATATGGAACCTTATTCTAAATAAGTTATTGCACTGTTAAAACTATCCGTTGAAGGAAATAGTAGCTCAGAGCGACTCGTGATAAACCATATCATGTCCAACAAAATTGGTTTTTGGTTCGGACACACCGTCTACTGACGTGTCTCGGGAGGAGTCCTCATTTGAAAGAATACTATACTCTTTCAAGTATATAAGAAACTTATTGCTTAAGTATTTTCCATTACGGTCTTACCGTGACGGTATAATACTATAGCCGATCTGTTTGTTTATTTTTGTGTCGAAACTCTAAAAGTTTCTGATTTTTGTTCTTCAAAAGAAACACATAACCATAACGTGATGCCACATCCGTTAAGGTCACGAAATATTCATGTTCACATCTAGCCTAGCTAGATATGGGCCCACTTACTTCACCATGAATAGGGCTAACAGATCGGTGGCCCCTTTTACTATTACCAAGTAAATAGTATTTTGGTACTTTACCTAATAAACTAGATTCGCAGACCTTATTTGAATAGTCAAATCAGTCCTGGTACCCACTCTTCAAAAGTGTGGATATACGAGTCTTGTATAATTGTGTCCCAGACAATAATGCCATAAATAAGTCTCTATTGATCAAATCAATTTGAGCTATTTATTTGTCATTTTATATGTTTGAGATTTTATTTATATTCAAAATATAAATTCTGTTATTTACATCTAATGTATTTATCTCAGTATCATAAAACACTTAGTGTTCTATAATATAAAGGTTTTATCCGCAACGGATTAAACACTGATATAGAGATAATGTCTCTAGTCAAACTAGTTACATTATAACAGTTCCTAATTTAAGTATATACCCAGGGTAGTTCCTAAACTTAGGTATCTACGGTCGAAACAGCGACTTTCGTCCCGTTTCCGATTCGCAGAGAAATCTCAGCTTGAAGTCAGTATCCTGCTCAAAGCAGATTCTGAACATCAATACATATATTTTATGTACCACACTAAGTATTTAAAATCTAATTTCAATACTAGCTGTGAACATAACTAAGACAAATATTTTCAAAGTTAGAGCCTCGCCGTTTCTATAATTCCTTCGTGTCTGCCATATCCAAATGGTAGTCACTTTGGGATATGTCAATTATCCTTTCAATATTTCACAAACCTTTGGCCAAGCCTTGGGTTTCGGAATATCGAAACGATGTGCACCTCGTGCTACATGCCCAATTGCAAACTTTGACTTTATCTCCTCTAGAATAGTCAATTAATTCTCCAAGAATTATAAATTGTAATTTTAATACTTCTTAAATCTAAAATTAGATTTATGACAAGTATATTAAATTAAGCACTAAAGTCATCATCACATAAATCTTCCAAAGATTTTTGCTCTACTTATTTTGCTTAATTTTGGGCTTAAGGTATAATAAGTTATTTTATCAAATAAAGTAACCTATTATTTATTCCCAATTTGAAAATTAAATCATTTAAAATTTTTAATCCCAGATTATATTTTAAATATCCAACTTTTCAATATTTATCTTGATTACAATAGTCCAACTATTTAATCAACGATTAGTGGTACTATATATATTATAATGATTATAATAGTCCAACTATATAATCAAATATAATCCAAATTAATTAACCTCATTACATTGATTACTATAATCCAATTATAAAATCAACTGTAAACTGAAATTAATTAATTCAAATATATTGATTAATATAATCCAATTATATATAATCAAGTATAATACAGTCCAACTGTTTATTAAAACAACAATTTAAATATTAGTCCAACTAACATTTAATCTAATGATGAAATAATTTAAATGAGCGCGTATGGCGAGTAATTGAACGAGTATTGCAAATTCAATTCTTGCCTCCCACTATTTTTCGTCGAGCCTCTAACCCTCTGTCGAGTACTCGGGAAACCGTGTTTCCTAGTGGGCTAGGATCCCGTTAAATATCACACAATCTTGACTTTGGCCAACAAATTGTATGATAATTAACTAGGTAGATCTCGAAGATCAATTGGATCTCATCCAACTCCTAGATCCAGTAGGTGGACATCCAAGTCCCAAACATATATCTTATATATGCCTATACATCGAATGTATACCCTAACCTTTTTCCTCTGAATCAACTAGGCCTTGGCTTTGGCACAACAAACCTAGTGATCCCAGTCAAGCGCGGACCCATTGACATGGAAGCTTCGTAATCAATGTCAATGGACAAGAAGTGGTCTTGACTTTGGCCAACAAACCACAACTTGGACACGACACCGATATGGAACGAAGCCTCGTGATTCAAACATCTTTGACGGACAAAGGCTTGACTTTGGCCAACAACCCATGCCAATCTAGGATCTTGAGCAAGAATCACTCAATGGAAGGAAAAGACGCATGATATTTTATAGGGCTTTTCGCGTGCAAATGGATACCAATTTATTATCTTTCTTTGTTAAGGTCTAATCATCATACACCCTTAAACATGCATTCTAAACACATAATAAAGCGCATATGATAAAATAATAATGATATGCGGATGGATATTTTACACATTGATCCTAGATCAAATCTCTCACTTTCTCTCTCCCTCCGCTAAACAAATATTTCTTCTACCCGTTACACTACACTTCTAAAGAAACCTCATTTGCATAGAGGGGAATATGTGAGAAGAGAATACAAAGAATATGAGGGATAAGGCTGGACACGCAGGTCCAATTAATAAATCGAATTTATTACAACAATTTCTAAAATTGCCCACCCTTCTAATATCCATCCGATATACATTATTCAAACATCACAACCATGTATTCATACAAGCATGTTATCAATCAATCTAATCAAATTAATTAATCTTGATAATTACTGATCATCCAATGTTCAAACAAAGATTTGATTTTGTTCGAGTCAAACTCGTATTGCGAATACGTACTCAAAGTACGATTTCTACGAATTAAATTAAATTACATAATTAAATCCAATTTAATACGCATTTAATTCTAATTCATTATTTAATTCCAAATTAAATATTACACTTTATAAAATAAACCTTTACGATTTAAATTCCAAATTTAATCGCTACGGGTCTCAAAGCCCGATTAATATCCAATATTAATTTAATTAAAGTCCAATGGGCTTTTAATTAATTTCTTGAGGCGTGGACTTTTGGTCAACTCGGGTCAAACCCGCAACCAAAGTCCAATCCGGGAGTTACCCCATAAGCCCATAAATTAATTTAGGCCCATTAGGCCCAATTAAACGTTAAAGGTTCATTAGTCGCATTTAGGCCTTTTGGAAGCGGTTTTGGGCCTAATTGGATCCAACCAATTTTGGCCTAAACCAACTTTGTACAACAAAGTCCAATAAACCCAATAAAAACTTAAAAAGCCCAAATCCAATTTTAAGCACAATAATTTAATTTCAAAAAAAAAAAAAATTCCAAATTTTCCAATTAAATTACCTAAAGTGTATAGCATTATTAATTGCTCAAATCAAAGTTTCCAAAACATCAAATTTGTCCAATTAATCATGCTTAACATCAATTAATCATGTCCAACATAATTAAATCAAAATCAAACCCAATTTCATGCTTCAAGTGTCTCGGCCAAAGGGGAAAAATATGCCCAAATCAAATTCAATCCAATTGAACCCAATCAAACATAAATTCAACATCCCCTAATGATTTGCAAGTCATCCAATAACAAAAAATCAAAAATCCAAGACATTAGGGCACTTGCCAAATTCGGCCATCACAAGCAAATTGGGGAAAAATTGTTCCAAACACTTTTCATCAAATTGATCTAATCAAACGACAATTAAACAACATTCAAGCATTCTAAATCATCCAATTTCATTAAACATGCTCAAAATCAAGTTTACCCAAATTTGTCATGCCCAAAATTTGGGGAAAAATGGATCCAACCAAATTTCATGAAATTGATTATGCACAACATCAATTCAACCTCATTCAAGCATACTATACTAAACAATTTAATCATTTGATGCTCAAATTGAGTTTTCCCAAATTAAAGTTTTGGCCATATTAAGCAAATTGGGGAAAATCAATCCAATTAATTTTTCATCAAATTGATTACATATAACTCTAATTAAATCATATACAAGCATTCTTAAACAAACAATTTGTCAAAATCATGCTTAAATCAAAAAGCCCCAAATTTGCTCAAGAACCCTAATTCGTTTTTATGCAACCAATAGCTCTGATACCATTGTTTAGTTTCAATCAAGTCCCAAGGATCACAAACATGCATAAAAACGAGTTGAATACACAAAGGAGTAAGGCGGAATTCATACTCACATTGATGGGTTTGATGCTAGGAAGAACAAGATGCGTTTTTGCTCCTCCATGAAGCTCGGCAATGGCTTCTTGATGAAGTGGACTGCACAATTTTGAGCCTTCTTCCTCCTTGTTCATTCGGCCATTGATGAACCACCATTGAAGCTCCAAGCTTCAAGCTCCAAAAACCAAATCCAAGCTCACAAATTCGTTTCCCTATCACCATAATATAACCCTAGGTGTGTGCTAGCACTACTCTTCTTCATTTGCTTCTCACAAAATCGGTGAAACCAGAAAATTTTTAAGCAAAAATCGGCTTGAAGCCGTGAAGGAGAGGGAGAAGAAAAAGAGAGGGAAAAGAGGAAGACCGTATGTCTTCATGTGAGAGAGAGAAAATAAAGATTTAATATATATATTTATTACTTTTACCAAGTAAATTAAATAAAACATATATATTACTTTAATTCAAAAGTCAAAAAATAAAAAGCAATAAAGCTTTCCATCATTTCTACTTTTTACTTTAAGTCACATCACATCACTTTAATAAAGTGACATGTTGTCAAGTCACATCACTCAAAGTGACAATTGAATTGACGCATGATGTGACTAACGATTTGATGCTTGATGTGACTTGCGTGCCGCGCTCGAATTCGAAATGCGAATGTGCTCGCAATCACTCTCGGGCTCGGGTTCGCTAATTCCAAATTAACGAATTTTCCGTCGTGTCGTAATTAAATGATTACGCCTAGCGAATTCACTATTCATGTCGCTAACGAATTAATTCTAAATTAATTCGTTCGCCCGAATTAAAATCTAATTTTAATTCCGCGTCGAAATCTAATTTCTTATAATATATCGAATATATTATTTTATCGATTAATTCCAAATTAATCGTTCTCTCTCTTTAATTAATATTTTATCCTAGATAAAATATCTCCGCAATTAATCCCAGATTAATTTTCTCTCTCTTCTAATTAATCCTAGATTAATTAAAATGCGAGTTATACATCATCGGTGAATCTTCAGGAAGCGACCCATGAGATCTCCGGATATGTTGGCAGTAAATACGGTCGTCGGATTATCCGAACACGTAAGTACCTCGTACTACGTTCATACCGATTTACAAGACAAGGATGGCTTCTTGCAAAGCGCCATGCCTACCTAATTCTCCAGAAATATTCTTACAGGAATATATAGATCTGTATCAAGCGTAGTATACTAAGTATTGTGCATATCGGCCCAGTATCGGATAGTCACGTGCTAGGGCTGGGGCTGGATAAGTGTCTGCCCCGTCCGAAGCACATGTCGGATGTCTGGTAACATAGTCTCTATAATCGGATATGCATGACCTAGTCATAATATCCCGATGGTTGCGCAACACTCAAGAGCACTAGTACCATATCCTGCGTGACATCATCTCCAATATGACTGAAGTGATACTTCCGTCTTGACATCACACTCAATACACTACGACTCTCTGATAAACCCAGAAGCGGTGTACGCAGAACTGGTTAAAGCCCTGTACCACCAAGACTAAAGTCTACCGATTATCGCAAGTATTAGCGATGTAAGTCTCAGGTTAAGACTATACACACCTACCTTGATTTCGGCCTCCCATAGACACATAGTCATAATACCAATGGGATTCCGAGGGGTCTATCCAGAGCGAAGCTGTTTCCCGTACCATCGGTGAAACACGACCTCCTATCGCACTTGCATAAGTATCCAATACTTATATATATGAGAACTATGCCGTTGTGCCCTCACAACGCACACAAGTGCAATACTAGCCTATTCCGCATTATCGATGTCCAGTCTCGATAATACTCCGGCTAGGGATATTTAATGATTAATCCTTCGTGGACTGATACTGTCTCATATCATCTCAATCCAGGAACTAATCATATGGACCTCTCTTCATTTATATATCTATGGTGATTTAATCACAAATGATGAGAGTGCAATTTCCTTGTCACATAGTTAATTTGTACAACAACACCGTGATCTGTACAAATAGTGACGCTATGGGTCATATTATCCAACAATCTTGTATCACTTCCACATACGTAGTTAGTTGGTATACCTCAAAAGATAGACATCTTTACGAGGTGAGATCAGAAACCCATACCCCAGGTTGTTTACTGACTCTCTCTGACATACGCAGTTTTTGTGTATTAGAAGATTACTGGAATAGTTTCATCCTTGATGAACTAATTGTGTTCCATTAAGGAATCGGTGCCTGGAATAGTATTACTTCGATTTTCATCGAGTTTTACTATCCTCCCACTTACCATTGCATATCGGTATTCCTCTTAGGAAAACCGTATGGCGAGCAACAATCTAATTGTTCTCTTGTGAGTTGTATAAGTATTATACTCATGGTATCCCTAGGATAACCTACAATTGGTACTTATCCAATTTGGGTTTTAGTTTGGTATCATCCAAACGTATGCCTAGCATACCCAAATTTTCAGGAATGAGAAAACCTGGTTTCCTTTCCTATTCATATCTAATATGAAATCTGTCAAACAGATTTTATGCAACCTTATTCAAAATAAGTTCTTGCATTGTTTATCTGTATCCGTTGAAGGAATGGTAGCTCAGAGCGACTCATGATTAACCTTATCATGTCCAACAAAATTCGGTTTATCCGGTTCGGACACACCGTCACTTTGACGTGTTCCCGGAGGAGTCCTCATTAAAAGAATACTATTCAAGTATATTAGAAACTTATTGCTTAAGTATTTTCATCATGGTCTAACCGTGATGATTTTATACTTTAGCCGATCTGTTTGTCTATTTCGTGTCGAAAACTGTAAAAGTTTCCGATTTGTGTCTCAAAAGAAACACATAACCATAACGCGATGCCACAACCGTATAGGTCACGAAATATTCATATCCACATCTAGCCTAGCTAGATATGGGCCCACTTGCTTCACTATGAACTAGGGCTAACAAGTCGTTGGCTTTTGCACTTTTACCAAGTAAATAGTGTTTTAGGCACTTTGCCCAATAAACTAGATTCGTAGACTTTATTTGATAGGAATCAAAACAGTCCTAGTACCTACTCTTCAAAAGTGTGGATATACGATTCTTGTTTAATTGTGTCCCAGAAAACAATGCCACAATATGATTCTTTTCTTATCAAATCAGTTTGAGCTAATTGTTTGTCATATAATACGTTTGAGATTTATTTATATTCAAAATATAAATTCCGTCATTCACATCTAATGTGTTTATCTCAATATCTTCTTTATATAATAAAACACTTTAGTGTTCTAGAATATAAAGGTTCACCCGCAGCAGGTCAAACACTGATATGGAGATAATGTTTCTAGTCAAACTAGTTACATCATAACAGTTTCCAAATTTAGGTACACACCCCGAGGGTAGTTCCTAAACTTAGGTATATACAGTTGAAATAGCGACTTTCGTCCCGTTTCCGATTCGTAGATAAATCTCTATTGAAGTCAGTATCCTGTTCATAACAGATTCTGAACATCAATACATATATTTTATGTACCACACTAAGTATTTAAAATCCAATTTTAATACTAGTAGTGAAAATAATGTTGACAAACATATATGAAGTCACAGCCTTGCTCGTCTTCAATTCCTTCATGTCTGCTTTGTCCAAACGGCAGTCACGCTTCCGCGATCCCGTTTGCCACAATTTAGGCAGACATTTTGGGATATGTCATTTATCTTCCCAGAAGATTATAATGATTTTGCCTTTGCCCTTATCCACATTCCAGAAGCCTTTGGCCAAGCCTCGGGTTTCTAGAATATCAAAGTAAGGTGCGCCTTGCGCTACTTGCCTTATTGCAAACTTTGACTTTTCTCCTTGAGAATTGCCATTAATTCTCCAAGAATTATCTATTTGCAATATTAGTACTTCTAAAATCTAAGTTAATAGATTTATGAAGATCCTTCAATTTCTTTATCATACTTTAAGGATCTAATCCTTAGTTCTGATTCAGAAATTAAGGAGTCTACTGCGACAAGCTTAATGGATTAAGCACTTTAGTTATCATTACATGAATCTTCCAAAGATCATGCTCTACTATTCGCTTAACTCCGGGCATTAGGCCTAATATGTTATTTTATCAAATAAAGTAACTTATTATTTTCAAGGACCATCCTGAAAATTATTCCCAATTTAAAAAATAAACCATTTAAATACATTTTCCCTAGGATCATGTTTTAAATGTCAATCTTTCAATTATATCTTGATTTTAATAGTCCAACTATTTAATCAATGATTTAGGTATTATTTATTATAATGATTACAATAGTCCAACTATTTAATCAACTATAATTAATTAAATCAAATATATTGATTATTATAATCCAATTATATAATCAAATATAAATGAATAGTTTGAATATAGTCCAACTATTTATTTAAAACAACAATTTAAATATTAGTCCAACTAACATTTAATTTATTCGACGAATGATATTGTTTGAGCGCGTATGGCAAGTAATTAAACGAATATTGCAAATCTAATTCTTGCCTCCCACTATTTTTCGGCGAGCCTCTAACCCTTTGTCGATTACTCAGGAAACCGTGTTTCCTAGCGGGCTAGGATCCCGTTAAATATCACACAATCTTGACTTTAGCCAACAAATTGTATGATAATTAACTAGGTAGATCTCTAAGATCGATTGGATCCAATCCAATTCCTAGATCCAGTAGGGGGACATCCAAGTCCGAAATATATATCTTATATATGCCAATACATCCAATGTATTACCTAACCTTTTTCCTCTGAATCAACTAAGCCTTGACTTTGGCACAAAAAACTTAGTGATCCCAGTTAAGCGCGACCCATTGACCATGGAAAGCTTCGTAATCAATGTCGATGGACAAGAAGTGGTCTTGACTTTGGCCAACAAACCACAACTTGGACAAGACACTGACATGTAACAAAGCTCTCGTGATTCAAACACATCCTCGACAGACAAAGGCCTTGACTTTGGCCAACAAGCTAATGCCAGTCTCGGATCTTGAGTGAGAATCACTCAATTGAAGGAAAAACGCTTAATATTTAGCGAGGGTTTTTCGAGTGCAAATTGGCAACCAATTTATTATCTTTGTTAAGGTCTCATCATCATACACTTGTCTGTCGAGGATGTGTTTGAATCACGAGAGCTTTGTTACATGTCAGTGTCTTTGAGACAAAGGCCTTGACTTTGGCCAACAAGCCAATGCCAGTCTCGGATCTTGAGTGAGAATCACTCAATGGAAGGAAAAACGCTTAATATTTAGCGAGGGTTTTTCGAGTGCAAATGGCAACCAATTTATTATCTTTGTTAAGGTCTCATCATCATACACCCTTAAACATGCATTCTAAACGCATAATAAAGCGTATATGAAAATTAATAATGATATGTGGATGGATACTTTACACATTGATCCTAGATCAAATCTCTCTCTTTCGTCTCTCCCGCTAGCACAAATATTTCTTCTACCTGTTACACTACACTTCTAAAGAAACCTCATTTACATTGAGGGGAATAGGTGAGAAGAGAATACAAAGAATTAAGAGGTAATAAGGCTGGACAAGCAGGTCCAATTAATAAATCAAATTTATTACAACAATTTCTAAAATTATCCCACCCATCTAATATCCATCTGATATACGTTATTCATGCATCGCAACCATGTATTCACACAAGCATGTTATCAATCAATCTAATCAAATTAATTAATCTGATAATTAGTGATCATCCGATGTTCAAACAACGATTTTATTTTGCTCGAGTCAAACTCGTTTTGCGAATAAGTACTTAAAGTACCAATTCTCGAATTAAATTAAACTACATCTTTAAATCCAATTTAATATTCATTTAATTCTAATTCACTATTTAATTCCAAATTAAATATCACACTTTATTAATGAACTTTTTACGATTTAAATTCCAAATTTAATCGTTACGGGTCTCAAAGCCCGATTAACGTCCAACGTTAATTTAATTCCATAGACACATAGTCATACTACCAATGGAATTCTGAAGCTGTTTCCGTACCATCGGTATACACAACCTCCTATTACACTTGCATGAGTATCCTATACCCAAATATATGAGAACTATGTCGTTATGCTCCCACAATGCGCACAAGTGCAATACTAGTCTATTCCGCATTATCGATGTCCAATCTCGATAATACTACGACTAGGGATATTTTAATGATTAAACCTTCATGGATTGATATTTTCTCATATCATCTCAATCCGGAACTAATCATAAAGACTTTTATCATTTATGTATCTTGGTAATCCAATTACAAATGATAAAAGAGCAATTTCCTTTGTCACATAGTAAATTTGTACAACAACAACATGTTCAGTACAAATAGTGATGCTATGGGTCATAATTGTCCAACAAACACTTCAACTGAATGCCATTCGCTTGTCTTTTGTATAGTTCTCCCTTCAAATTCACGTATTGAGAAGCCAACTCCTGAATGATTATCTTATTCTTCTTGAAAGGTAGAGACTCAGACCAGTAAGTGAAATGAACGACTTTATTATTTTTAAGAAAAATGTTCGAACAAGTAGACAAAATCAATGTCTCTATTAAAAATGCAAGATTGTAATCAAATAAACTAGAAAGAATAGTCTCATCATTCGCATCATTTCCTTCTTACTCGGCCTATGGTTCTTCACCGTTGTCATCCCATATCCCCATGAAGGAAGATGGGTGGTTGAGAGCTTGGAGGACGAAGCTTTTGGGTAAGCCAGAGTTGATCATGTAGGTGGGTGGTGGAACAGAATGGTAGTTTGGTAGAGGGTTTCAGTGTGTGTTGGGTTGTTCTCTTTCTGGGTCGGGTATTTTGTGGGAATCTATTAGGTCTTGGATTTCATGTCTGAGGAGGGGGCAGTTGTCAGTTTCGTGACCCTTTTGTTGATGGAAGTAACAATATAAGTTCATGTCGAGGTAGTGCGGCACATGGATTGGGATTGGTCTAGGTTCTAAAGGTTTTAGAAGTCCTTGCATCTTCATCTTTTCAAACACCTTTGACAAAGGTCTACCAAGGTTGGAGAATCGCCTGTTTCTGATGGCAACGACCTCAGCAGTAGTGGACATGGTCTCAGAAGGTCCCCCAAAAGTCCTCATATTCTGGCCATAAAACTTCCGGTTCTCAGCTTCTTCCTCTTCAATGTCCATGATAGTTTCCCTCAACTGTCGAAAATTAGCAATCATTGAAGCCATCCTCCTCAGCTTGCCATAAATAGAGGGCTTGGTGCCTTTGATGATCATTTTGATATGGTCCTTCTCCGAGGGCCGAGTTTGTATTTTTAGAAGTTGGCTTCTCCAGCGATCTACATAATCCTTGAAGCTCTCATCCGGCTTCTGTTTGGTATTTTCCAGTGTTGGGTTTCTCTAAGGTCCTGGGATCGATTTCAAGTATAGAAACATATATGTGAATATTCATAAAAGCATGGCGGAATCATACTTACAACGATCGGCTTTGCGATGCGAGGAACGACAAAAATTCTTCAAGCTTTTGCTCATTGAACTCTCGGCTTTCTTGAAATTTTGAGCTCCAAATTTCGGCCATGGTAGTTCACCAAGCTCCAAGCTTCGTGTTGTGATTCCATGCTCACGGGTGGGTTTCCCTATCACCTTCGCAAGACCCCGAATGTGTGCTAGCACTTAGGAATTTTTGCCACAAAATTTCCTTATCAATTCTTCTTGTTCACAGCAAAACCAGAAAAAGAGAAGAAGAAAATAACCTATGGGCGTGAGAGAGAAGAAAAAATGTGTTAGGTTAATTGATTTCAAAAATCAATTAAAACATATACCATATTTTTGAATTTCCAAAAGTCAAAAGGTACAAGCATTAAAGCTTTCCCAACTACCACCATCAATCACAAGTGACAAGTTGTCACATCACTCAAAGTGACTAGACATCACATCAATCGATTAACTAGTGATTTGACGCTTGATGTGACTTATGTGCCGCACTTGAATTCAAAATACGAGTGGGCCCGCAAACACTCCCGGGCTCGGGTTCGCTAATTCCAAATTAACAAATTTTCTGTTGTGACGTAATTAAATAATTATGCCTAGCAAAATCACTATTCACGTCGCTAACGAATTAATTCTAAATTAACTCGTTCGCCCGAATTAAAATCTAATTTCGTATAATATATCTAATATATTATTTTATCGATTAATTCCAAATTAATCGTTCTCTCTCTTTAATTAATATTTATCCCAGATAAAATATCTCCGTAATTAATCCCAGATTAATTTTCTCTCTCATCTAATTAATCCCAGATTAATAAAGTGCGAGTCATGCGTCATCGGTGAATCTTCGGGAAGCGACCCATGAGATCCCCAGATATTTTGGTAGTAAATCTGGTCGTCGGATTATCCGAACACGTACGTACCTAGTACTACGTTTTTACCAATTTACAAGACATGGTTGACTTCTAGCAAAGCACCGTGCCTACCCAATTCTCCAGAAATATTCTTACTGGAATATGTGATCGATATCAGGCATAGTATACGTAGTATTACGTATTACGATCCAGTATCGGATGTCACGTGCTAGGCCTGGGGCTGGAATTGTGTCTTCCCCGTACGAAGCACATATCAGATCTCTGGTAACTAGTCTGTATAATCGGATAATCATGACCTAGTCATATTATCCCGATGACTGTAGTACATAAGAGCACCAGTTTCGTATCCTACGTGATCATCATCTCCACTATGACTGGAGTGATACTTCCATCTCGACATCACACCCAATACACTACGATTCTCAATATACCCAGAAGAGACGTACACAGAACCGGTTAAACCCATGGACGACTAAAACCAAAGTATATTAATTGTCGCAAGTATTAGCGGTGCAAGTCTCATGTTAAGACCAAATACACCTACCCTGATTCAGACTTCCATAGACACATAGTCATACTACCAATGGAATTTCGAGGGGTCTATCCAGAGCGAAGCTGTTTCCGTACCATCGGTAAACACAACCTCCTATTACACTTGCATGAGTATCCATACCCAAATATATGAGAAAACTATACTGTTATGCTCCCACAACGCCCACAAGTGTAATACTAGTCCTTTTTCCCATTATCGATGTCCAATCTCGATAATACTCTGACTAGGGATATTTAATGATTAAACCTTCATGGATATATATTGACTGATATCATCTCTGTTGGACAGTTATGACCCATAGCGTCACTATTTATACAGATCATGGTGTTGTTGTACAAATTAATTATGGACAAAGGAAATTGCTTTTTTATCATTTGTGATTAGATCACCAAGATATATAAATGATAGAAGGTCCATATGATTAGTTCCTGGATTGCGATGATATGAGATAGTATCAATCCACGAATGTTTAATCATTAAATATCAATAGTCAGAGTATTATCGAGATTGGACACCGATAATTCGAAAAAGACTAGTATTACACTTGTGCGCGTTATGAGGGCATAACGGCATAGTTCTCATATATTTGGGTATAGGATACTCATGCAAGTGTAATAGGAGGTTGTATTTACCGATAGTATCGAAACAGCTTCACTCTGGATAGACCCCCTCGGAATTCCATTGGTAGTATGACTATGTGTCTATGGAAGTCCGAATCAGGGTAGGTGTATTTGGTCTTAACCTGAGACTTGCACCGCTAATATTTGCGACAATCAATATACTTTGGTTTTGGTCGTCCAGGGCTTTAATCGGTTCTGTGTACGCCTCTTCTGGGTATATTGAGAATCGTAGTGTATTGGGTGTGATGTCGAGATAGAAGTATCACTCCATTCATAGTGGAGATGATGATCACGTAGGATACGGAACTGGTTCTCTTATCTACTGCAGTCATTGGGATAAAATGACTTGGTCATGTTTATCCGATTATAGCGACTAGTTTCCAGAGATCCGATATGTGCTTCGTATGGGGCAGACACAATTCCAGCCCCATGTCTAGCATGTGACATCCGATACTGGATCGAAATATGCAATACTACGTATACTACGCCTGATATAGATCATATATTCCTGTTAGGATATTTCTGGAGAATTGGGTAGGCATGGCGCTTTGCTAGAAGCCAACCTTGTCTTGTAAATCGGTAAAAACATAGTACTAGTTACGTACGTGTTCGGATAATCCGACGACCAGATTTACTACCAAAATATATGGGGATCTCATGGGTCGCTTCCCGAAGATTCACCGATGACGTATGACTCGCACTTTATTAATCTGGGATTAATTAGATGAGAGAGAAAATTAATCTGGGATTAAATACAGAGATATTTTATATGGGATAAAATATCATTTAAAGAGAGAGAATGATTAATTTGGAATTGATTGATAAAATAATATATTCAATATATTATACGAAATTAGATTTCGACGCGGAATTGAAATTAGATTTTAATTCGAGCTAACGAGTTAATTTAGAATTAATTCGTTAGCGACATGAATAATAATTTTGCTAGGCATAATTATTTAATTACGTCGCAACGGAAAATTTGTTAATTTGGAATTAGCGAACCTGAGCCGGGGAGTGTTTACGGGCGCACTCATATTTCCAATTCAAGTGCGGCCCACAAGTCACATCAAGCGTCAAATCACTAGTCAATCAAATGATGTGACAACTTATCACTTTTGATGTCAATAGTTGTTGTTGTAGTTGGAAGGCATTGATTGTTTTTTGCCTTTACTTTTGGTAAATGCATTTTTGAAATTCATTTTATGTGTATTAGATACACATTTCCAACAAATAACACTCAACATTTTCCTCTCTTCTTCTCACTCTCTCTCACGGCCTCAAGGCCATTTTTCTTCTTCCAATTTTTCTGGTTTTAGACGAGAATACAAGGAGAAATAAGGTGATTTTGTGGCAAAAATTACCGAGTGCTAGCACACATTCGGGGTCTTGCGAAGGTGATAGGGAAACCCACCCGTGGGCATGGAATACACATCATAAAGCTTGGAGCTTGAGATCATCCATGGCCAAAAATTGGAGCACAAAAATCAGTCCAAATGCCGAGAGTTCAAGGAGCTTCAAAGGGCATAAAAAGTTTTGTTGTTCCTCGCATCGCCTCAACCGATCATTGTAAGTATTCTGCAACTTCTTTGAGTATGCGCACATGAATTTCATTGCTTGAAATGATCCTCGGGACCTTAGAGAAACCCAACAATGGTATCAGAGCCATTTGAGCATGAAATTTGAACTTAGGGTTAAAATTGGGTAAATTGAATTTGAGCATGATTTGATAAAATTCTATGATTGAGTATGCTTGAATGATGTTTAATTGAAGTTGGATATGATCAATTTCATGAAAAGTTGATTGGATCAATTTTCCCCTCTATCTAGGCTTGGCCGAGATGTATTGTTGCCCTAAGACATGGTAATTTTTGTTCATTGTTCATTGGATGACTTGAAACAATTGGGTAATGTTGATTTAAGATTTAATTGGATTGAATTTTGAATTGGACAAAATACCCTAATTGTCGTGGACTTGATAGCATGGAAATGAGTTGATTTTGATTAAAATGTGTTGGACATTTTTTGATGGTAATGAGCATAATTAATTGTACAAATTTTTGTTTTGGAAATTTTAATTTGGGTAATTAATTATGGCTAACACTTTGGTTAATTAAGTTATAAAATTTGGAATTTGATAATTTAATTAATTGGGCCTATTTTGGAAATTGGGCTTGAAAAGTTGTAATTGGGCTTAAATGGGCTTGGTTGTACCAAGATTGGGTTTAGGCTAAATTGGTTGGATCCAATTGGGCCCAAAACCATATCCATAAAGTCCAATTATGACTAATGGACCTTTAACTTTAATTGGGCCTAATGGGCCTAAATTGGTTTCTTGGCAAATAAGGGTGATTCCTTAAATGGACTTTGGTATTTGGGTTTTGACCCATAATTGACCAAAAGTCCATGCCTTAAGAAATTAATTAAAATCCCATTGGACTTTAATTAAATTAACATTGGATGTTATCGGGCTTTGAGACCCGTAACGATTAGATTTAGAATCTAAGTCGTAAAGGTTCGTTAATAAAGTGTAATATTTAATTTGGAATTAAATAAATGAATTAGTATTTAATACATATAAATTGGATTTAATGTTTAGTTTAATTTAATTCAAGAATTCGTACTTTGAGTACTTATTCGCAAAACGAGTCGGACTCGCGCAAAATCAAATCGTTGTTTGAACATTGGATGGTCATTAATATTCAGATTAATTAATTGGATTAGATTGATTGATAACATGCTTGTGTGAATACATGGTTGCGATGCATGAATAATGTATATCGGATGGATATTAGATGGGTGGGGCAATTTTGGAAATTATTGTAATAAATTTAGAATTTATTAAATTGGACCTGCGTGTCTAGCCTATTACCTCCTTACTCTTTGTATTTCTCTTCTCACATATTCCCCTCAATGTAAATGAGGTTTCTTTAGAAGTGTTATGTAATGGGGTAGAAGTAATAACTTGTGCTAACGGCAGAGAGGAAATGGAGAGATTTTTTCTAGGAACAATGTGTTAAATATCCATCCGCATATCATATTATATTTATTTATATGTGCCTTATTATGTTTAGAATGCATGTTTAAGGGTGTATGATGATGAGACCTTAACAAAGATAATTAATTGGTTGCCAATTACGCAAAAAAAAACCCTCAAATAATATTAAGCGTTTTTCCTTTAATTGAGTGATTCTTACTCAAGATCCAAGACTGACATTGGTTTGTTGGCCAAAGTCAAGACCTTTGTCCATCAAGGATGTGTTTGAATCACGAGAGCTTTGTTCCATATCGGTGTCTTGTCCAAGTTGTGATTTGTTGGCCAAAGTGAAGATCACTTCTTATCCATCGACATTGATTACGAAACTTTCCATGTGTTGGACAATTATGACCCATAGCGTCACTATTTTTACAGATCATGGTGTTGTTGTACAAATTAACTATGTGACAAAGGAGATTGCACTCTTATCACTTGTGATTAGATCACCTAGATGTATAAATGATAGGAGGTCATTATGATTTGTTCCTGGATTGAGAATGATACCATACAGTATCAGCCCACGAAGGATAAATCATTAAATATCCCTAGTCAGAGCATTATCGAGATTGGACATCGATAAAATGCGTAAAAGACTAGTATAACACTTGTGCGCGTTGTGAGGGCATGACGGCATAGTTCTCATATATTTGGGTATAGGATATTCATGCAAGTGTAATAGGAGGTTGTGTTTTACCGATGGTACGGGAAACAGCTTCGCTCTGGATAGACCCCCTCAGAATTCCATTGGTAGTATGACTATGTGTCTATGGAAGTCCGAAATCAGGGTAGGTGTATTTGGTCTTAACCTGAGACTTGCACCGCTAATACTTGCGACAATCAATATACTTTGGTTGTGGTCGTCCAGGGCTTTAACAGGTTCTGTGTACGACTCTGCTGGGTATATTGAGAATCATAGTGTGTTGGGTGTGATGTCAAGATGGAAGTGTCACTCCAGTCATATGGAGATGATGATCGCGTAGGGATACAGAACTGGTTCTCTAAAGGGTTGCAACCATCGGGATAATATGACTTGGTCATGATTATCTGATAATAAAGAGACTAGTTGCTCGTTATCCGATATATGATTCGTACGGGGCAGACACTGTACCAGCCTCAAGCCTTGCATGTGATCATCCGATACTGGATCAAAATACGCAATACTACGTATACTACGTCTGATATAGATCCTTATTCCTGTAAGGATATTTCGGAGAATTGGGTAGGCTTGGCGCTTTGCTAGAAGCCAACCTTGTCTTGTAAATCGGTAAAACGTAGTACTAGGTACTTACGTGTTCGGATAGTCTGACGACCGAATTTACTACCAAATATCCGGGGATCTCATGGTCGCTTCCCAAAGATTCACCGATGACATATGACTCGCACTTTAATTCATATGGGATTAATTAGATGAGGAGAGAAAATTAATCTGGGATTAATTGCGGAGATATTTTATCTGGATAAAATATCAATTTAAAGAGAGATAACGATTAATTTGGAATTAATCGATGAATTAATGTATTCGATATATTAAACGAAATTGGATTTCGACGCGGAATTAAAATTAGATTTTAATTCGGGCGAACGAATTAATTTAGAATTAATTCGTTAGCGATGTGAATAGTGACTTCGCTAGGCGTAATCATTTAATTACGTCGCAACAGAAAATTCATTAATTTGGATTTTGCGAACCCGAGCTCGGGATTGTTTGCGAGCGCATTCACATTTCGAATTCGAGTGCGGCACGCAAGTCAAATCAAGCGTCAAATCATTAGTCGCATCAAGTGTAAATCATTAGTCACTTTGAGTGATGTGACAACTTGTCACTTGATTTGATTGATTGATGGATTGATGTGAGTTGATTGAAAGCATTTAATGCTTGACTTTTTGGAAAAGAAATGGTATATGTTTATTTGTTTTTTGAAAAACAAAAACACATTACACATTTTTTTCATCTCTCTTCTCTCTTCTCCCTCTCATTTTACACGCCCAATGGGCTTTTCTTTATTGTGAAAAATGGGCAAAAACCGAGCAGTGAAGGGGAAGCAAAAGTCGCGATTTTGTGGCAAAATCGGGAGTGCTAGCACACTACGAAGTCATGCGAAGGTGATAGGGAAGTCCACCAATGAGCCGAGAACCATTCGATGAAGCTTGGAGCTTGACGAAGGACCACCATGGACGCCAAAACAGTGAGCTGCTACTGCCACTGCCGAGCAGTCCCATGAGCAGAAATTTGAGTTTTGTTCGTTGCCACATCGCTCAACCGCTCGATGTGAGTATTCCGTAACTCCCTCGTTGTATTCGCACATGTTTGTATGCTTTTGTATTCGATCCTCGGGACCTAGAAACCCAAAAATTGGTATCAGAGCGATTGAAAAAGCATGAAACAAACTTAGGGTTAAAATTTGGGTAAAAATGTGTTTGAGCATGATTTGTTAAATTGGATGAATGAATATGTTTAAATATGTTTTAATTGAGGATTGATTTGATTAATTTGAAGAAATTATGTTTGGAACAAATTTCCCCAATTTTTTGGTGTTGGCCGAATCCTATGCCCTATTTTGATGTCTTGGGATTTTTGATTTTGATCATTGGATGTGTTGGAAATCATTCGGGAATATGATTTAATGTCGATTGTGGAATTAATTGGATTGAATTCGAATCGGACATAAAATCCCCAATATTGCCGAGACATATGAGCATGAATGGGTTTTATTTTAATTAAATTGTGTTGGACATGATTTAATGATAAGAGCATGATTAATTAGGCTAATTGATGTTTTTAGAAATGTTAATTGGGTAATTAATTATGTTATACACTTTGTGTAATTAAATTGGGAATTTGGAATTTGGTAATTTAATTATGTTGGGCCTTAAAATTGGATTTGGGCTTTTAAAGTTGTTATTGGGCTTATTGGGCTTAATTGTACTAAGTTGGGTTAAGGTAAATTGGATTGGATCCACTTGGGCCCAAAACCGCATCCATAAAGCCCAAATGCGACTTAATGGACCTTTAAAGTTTAATTGGGCCTAATGGGCCAAGATTGATTTCTAGGCTTATGGGGTAATTCCCGGATTGGACTTTGGTTATCGGTTTGACCCGAGTTGACCAAAAGTCCACGCCTTAAAGAAATTAATTAAAAGCCCATTGGACTTTAATTAAATTAACGTTGGACGTTAATCGGGCTTTGAGACCCGTAACGATTAAATTTGGAATTTAAATCGTAAAAAGTTCATTAATAAAGTGTGATATTTAATTTGAAATTAAATAGTGAATTAGAATTAAATGAATATTAAATTGGATTAAAAGTATTTTTTTAATTCGAGAATTGGTACTTTGAGTACTTATTCGCAAAACGAGTTTGACTCGAGCAAAATAAAATCGTTGTTTGAACATCGGATGATCACTAATTATCAGATTAATTAATTTGATTAGATTGATTGATAACATGCTTTTGTGAATACATGGTTGCGATGCATGAATAACGTATATCAGATGGATATTAGATGGGTGGGACAATTTTAGAAATTGTTGTAATAAATTTGATTTATTAATTGGACCTGCGTGTCCAGCCTTATTACCTCCTAATTCTTTGTATTCTCTTCTCACCTATTCCCCTCAATGTAAATGAGGTTTCTTTAGAAGTGTAGTGTAACAGGTAGAAGAAATATTTGTGTGCTAGCGGGAGAGACGAAAGAGAGAGATTTGATCTTGGATCTTGGTCAAGTTTAATTCATCCGCATATCATTATTAATTTTCATATACGCTTATTATTATGCGTTTAATGATGTTTAAGGCCAAAGTCAAGGCCTTTGTCTGTCGAGGATGTGTTTGTGAATCACGAAGATTCACCGATGACGTATGGCTCGCACATAATTAATCTGGGTTATTATAAGAGAGATAAAATTTATCTACAATTAATTACAGGATATTGGTTTTATCTGGTATAAAATATATTTAAAGAGAGAGAACGATTAATTTGGAATTAATCTATAAAATATATATTTGATATATTATACGAATTGGATTTCGACGCGGAATTAAAATTAGATTTTAATTCTGGCGAACGATTTAATTTAGAATTAATTCACTAGCGACGTGAATAGTAATTTTGCTAGGCATAATTATTTAATTAAAGTGTTTTCGGGCCCACTCGCATTTCGAATTTAAGTGCGGCCCATAAGTCACATCACGCGTCACATCATTAGTCATTCAAGTGATGGATGTCTTATCACTTTGAGTGATGTGATGTAAGTCACTTGTGATTGATGGGGGTGGTTGAAAGGCTTTAAAGCCTTGTACCTTTTTTGGAAAAATGGGATTTTGTATTTGATTCTTGAAATCAAAATACACAAATAACTTAATCCTCTCATTCTCTCTCTCTCTCCAATTCGGAATAAGCCATTTTCTTTCTTTCTCTCTTCCAATTTTGCCGAGAGCAATAGAAGTATGGAGATGAAAATTTGTTGTAAATTTTCAAGTGCTAGCACACAATATGAATCATACAAAGGTGATAGGGAACTTATTCATGAGCATGGAATCCATTCACAAAGTTGGAGCTTGGAGATCCAACATGGAGCACAAATGGGAGCCATGGCCGAGAACTTCAAGGATGGAGCAAGGAAAATTTTTTTTGTTCTTCGCATCACATATCCGATCAAAGTGAGTATTTCCGCAACTTTACTTTGTTGTATTCGCACATTTCATACGCTTAAATGATCTTGGTTTGACCTAGAAAACCCAACAGTGTTTAAGAAAAGAAGAAGTTCGAAAGGGAATAGAAGCAGTACTGCCGGTGGAAGTTGAGATACAGTCCATGCAGGTATTAGCAAAAGCAGAGCTACCTGAACAATAGTGGGTCTCACATAGATTTGAACAGTTAGCATTGATGGATAAAAAGAGAATGAAGTCCTTGCATCACATGCAGATATACCAGAAGGGATTGAAGCTGTATTTTGCTTGAAAAAAAGAAGTCCAAGCAGTCACTCGAGGAATCGACAGAAGACCTAACCCAATGGAATAGGGAATTAATTCATGCATGCATACACGTAACGTATTTGCATTCCTTTTTGTGTTTGTTCTGTGTTGTAATCACAGGTTTTAAAGAATAAGAAAAGAAAGCAGCAAAGACAAGCCAACCAGAAGAAACAACGATACAATGTTATCAGTTTCAGGAATGAATCAGTATCAGTTTCGGGAAGGAATCCCAGGGTTGCGGTCCACATCAGTGTTAGTTTCAGGAAAGAATCCCAGGGGACGAAGCCCATATTATCAGCAGTTGAAAGGAAGATTTCCGTGGAGTGAGTGAGTGAAAAAAAAAATCCTTGATGGTTAGCCATATGTCCGGTGATGACATTGTTTGTTGTAGGGAGAAACCTTAGAAACGATAAGTGTGAGATATGCTCCCATCTGGTATTCTGAGTGGTTGATCTCGGCTGGACTCGTGAGCACTTGATTACAGGATCTTAGCAGTAGAGGCCTGATTAGTCGGCGAGATGACTAGTTGAAGAGATGGCGGGTCAGTGAATGACCATTTGCCTAGAGGTCCATCCTGGTTTACTTATGCTACGATATATGATATGGTTGGAAACAAATAAAAAGTCTCTGAAAATAAAATGAAAAAATAGGCCACCTATAACCGATAAGCGTGAAGCTACCCATGGGCGAGTTTTGGAATGAATCTGGGAATGAATCCCAAGGTCGAGGCCCACATCGTCAGAGTTTTGGAATGAATCCTAGGGTCGAGGCCCACATCGTCAGAATTTTGGAATGAATCCCAGGGTCGATGCCCACATCGTCAGAGTTTTGGAATGAATCTTAGGGTCGAGGCCCACATCGTCAGAATTTTGGAATGAATCCAGGAATGAATCCCAGGGTCGAGGCCCACATCGTCAGAGTTTTGGAATAAATCTGGTAATGAATCTCAGGGTCGAGGCCCGCATCGTCAGAGTTTTGGAATGAATCCGGGAATGAATCACATGGTCGAGTCCCACACTATCGTCAATTTCGGGAATGAATCCAAGGGTTGAGGCCCACATCACCAACAGTTTTCGGGAATGAATCCCAGGGGGCGAAGCCCATATTATCAGTAGTTTTCGGGAATGAATCGCAAGGGGCGAAGCCCGCATTATCAGCAGTTTTGGGAATGAAGCCCACGGAATAAAGCCCAAAGTCAACGCAGCTCGGGGAATAAAACCCACATTCAACATATTTCGAGAATGAACAAGCCGGGAATGGCACTCCTAGAATAGAGCAAGGTTCGGGAATGAACAAGTTGTTGGACAATTATGACCCATAGCATCACTATTTGTACAGAACATAGTGTTGTTGTACAAATTAACAATGTGACAAAGGAATTTGCTATTTTATCATTTGTAATTGGATTACCGGGATATATAAATGATAAAATTCCATATGATTAGTTCCGGATTAATAAGATATGAGACAGTATTAATCCACTAAGGTTTAATCATTAAAATTTCCCTAGTCGTAGTATTATCGAGATTGGACATCGATAATACGGAATAGACTAGTATTGCACTTGTGCGCGATGTGGGAGCATAACAGCATAGTTCTCATATATTTGGGTATTGGATACTCATGCAAGTGTAATAAGAGGTTGTGTTACCGACGGTACGGAAACAGCTTCGCTCTGGATAGACCCCTCGGAATTCCATTAGTAGTATGACTATGTGTCTATGGAAGTCCGATTCAGGGTAGGTGTATTGGTCTTAACCTGAGACTTACATCGCTAATACTTGCGACAATCAATATACTTTGGTTTTGGTCGTCCAGGGCTTTAACTGGTTTTGTGTACGCCTCTTCTGGGTATATTGAGAATCGTAGTGTATTGGGTGTGATGTCAAGATGGAAGTATCACTCCAGTCATATGGAGATGATGGTCACGTAGGATACGAAACTAGTGCTCTAATATGCTGCAGCTATCGGGATAATATGACTAGGTCATGTTTATCCGATTATAGACACTAGTTACCAGAGATCTGATATGTGCTTCGTACGGGGCAGACACAATTCCAGCCCCAGGCCTAGCACGTGACATCCGATACTGGATCGCAATACGCAATACTACGTATATTACGTCTGATACAGATTATATATTCCTTTAAGAATATTTCTGAAGAATTTGGTAGGCACGGTGCTTTGCTAGAAGCCAACCATGTCTTGTAAATCGGTAAAAACGTAGTACTAGGTACGTACGTGTTCGGATAGTCCGACGACCGGATTTACTACCAATATATCCGGATCTCATGGGTCGCTTCCTGAATATTCACCAATGACGTATGACTCAGATATAATTAATCTAGGATTAATTATTAGAGAGAGGAAATTAATCTAGGATTAATTATTAGAGAGAGGAAATAATCTAGGATTAATTACGGAGATATTTTATCTGGGATAAAATATTATTTAAAAAGACAGATCGATTAATTTGAATTAATCGATAAAATAATTTATTCGATATATTAAATGAAATTAGATTTCAACACGGAATTAAAATTAGATTTTAATTCGGGCGAACGAGTTAATTTAGAATTAATTCGTTAGCGACGTGAATAGTAATTTTTCTAGTCATAATTATTTAATTAATTTTGTTTTAATTACTTCACAATGGAAAATTCGTTAATTCGGATTTGGAAAACCCGAGCCGGGAGTGTTTGCGGGCCCACTCGTATTTCGAATCAAGTGGGGCCCACAAGTCACATCACACGTCATATCACTAGTCAATTTTATCACTTTAATGTGATGGAAGTTTTTGGTTGGTGGTTGAGTGTGAAACACACTAGTGTGATGGCTTGAAAGACATTTACCATTTTTTATTATTTTTGGTATTTCACTTTCATTTGTGTAATTAGATTACGCAACACACAAAACTACTCATCTTCTTCTCTTCTCTCCCATTCACCCTTGGAGCCAATTTTTCTCTCTTTGCTTCTCTTTGCCGAGAACAATAATGATGAACAAGGAAATTTTGGGGCAAAATTTCCAAGTGCTAGCACACCAAAGGGGTCATACAAAGGTGATAGGGAAACCCATTCATGAGTATGAAATCCACACACAAAGCTTGGAGCTTGGAGATCCAACATGGAGAACAAAAGGGAGGCATGGCCGAGAGCTTCAAGGAATGAGCAAAAAAAATTTGTGTTCTGCGCATCGTAAATCCGATCAAAGTGAGTATTTTCGCAACTTTACTTTGATGTATTCGCACTTTTCATTCGCTTCAATGATCTTGGTTTGACCTTGAAAACCCAACAATGGTATCAGAGCGGTTTTTAAGCATGAAATTGGATTTAGGGTAAAATTTGGGTAAAATTGATTGGATCATGATTTGATAAAATTGATTAATTGAGTATGCTTGAATGATGATAACTTAGAGTTATGCATGATCGATTTGATGAAAATTGAATTAGATTAAATTTTCCCTAATTTTTTGGCTTGGCCGAAATGTAGTATGCCCTAAAGTCATGGTAATTTTGTTTTTTTATCATGGATGAGTTGAAAGACATGGGATAAATTGATTTGTGATTTAATTGGATTGAAATTGAAATCGGATTTAAAAATCCCTACAATTGTCGTGACATCAAAAGCATGAAATGAGATGATTTTTTGATTCAATAATGTTGGACATGTGTTGATGATGATAAGCATGATTAATTATGTAAATTGGTATTTTGGAAATGTTAATTTGAATAATTAATTATGGCTATGCACTTTAATTAATTTAATTGTGATAGTTGGAATATTGTGATTAAATTAATTGGGCTTAATTAGGAAATGGGCTTATAAAGTTGTATTTGGGCTTAATGGGCTTTGTTGGGCCATGTTTGGTTTAGGTTAATTGGTTGGATCCAATTGGGCCCAAAACCATATCCATAAAGTCCAAATATAATAAAATGGGCATTTAAAATTTTAATTGGGCCTAATGGGCATAAATTGATTTTTGGCAAATGGTGATTCCTTATTGGGCTTTGGTTGCCAAAGTCCATGCCTTATAAATTAATTGAAAGCCCATTGGACTTTAATTAAATTGACATTGGATGTTAATTAGGCTTTGAGACCCATAAGATTAGATTTAGAATCTAAGTCGCAAATGCTCATTAATAAAGTGTAATTATTTAATTTGGAATTAAATAAAATTAGTATTAAATACAAATTAAATTAGATTTAATATTGTAGTTTGATATAATTCAAGAATTCGTACTTTGAGTACTTATTCTTAAATGAGTTGGACTCGCGCAAATCAAATCGTTGTTTGAACATTGGATGGTCATTAATTTCAGATTAATTAATTGGATTAGATTGATTGATAACATGCTTTGTATGAATACATGGATGTAATGTATGAATAATGTATATCGGATGGATATTAGATGGGTTAGGGCAATTTTGGAAATTGTTGTAATCAATTTAGAATTTATTAAATTGGACCTGCGTGTCCAACCTATTACCTCTTAACTCTTTGTATTTTTCTTCTCACCTATTCCCCTAAATGGAAATGAGGTTTCTTTATAAGTGTTATGTAATCGGGTAGAAGTAAAATTTGTGGTAGCGGGAGAGAGGAAAGGGAGAGATTTGTTCTAGGAACAAAATGTTTTAAATATCCATCCGCATATCATTATTAATTTATTTTTCATGCCTTATTATGCTTTTAGAATGCATGTTTAAGGGTGTATGATGAGACCTAATCAAAGATAATTAATTGGTTGCCAATTACGCGAAAAACCCTCAACAAATATTAAGCGTTTTTCCTTCCATTGAATGATTCATTCTCAAGATCCAAGATTGGCACTGGTTTGTTGGCAAAAGTCAAGACCTTTGTCCATCGCGGATGTGTTTGAATCTTGAAGGCTTTGTTCCATATCGCATGTCTTGTCCAAGTTGTGATTTGTTGGCCAAAGTCAAGATCACTTCTTGTCCATCGACATCGATTACGAAGCTTTCCAAGGTCAATGGGTCCGCTTAACTGGAATCATTAAGTTTGTTGTGCCAAATCCAATGCTTGGTTGATTCAGAGGAAAAATGTTAGGGTAATATCGGATATATTGGCATATATTAGATATATGTTTCGGACTTGGATGACCACCTACTGGATCTAGGAATTGGATGAGATCCAATTGATCTTAGAGATCTACCTAGTTAAATATCATACAGCTTGTTGGCCAAAGTCAAGGTTGTGTGTTATTTAACGGGATCCTAGCCCACTAGGAAACAAGGTTTCCCGAGTACTCAACAGAGGGTTAGAGGCTCGCCGAAAATAGTGGGAGGTAAGTATTAAATTTGCAATTTCGTTTAGATACATGCCAATACACTCTCATTTCAATTTTTCATCATTAATAAATATATATTAGTTGGACTAATATTTAATTGTTGTTTTAAAATTAACAGTTGGACTGTATTCAAACTACTTCAAATTATAGTTGATTATATAATTGGATTATAGTAATCAATATATTTGAATTTAACCAATTTAATTATAGTTGATTATATAGTTAGACTATAGTAATCATTATATTTAAATAGTACACGAAATCATTGATTAGATAGTTGGACTATAACAATCAAGATAACTGAAAGATTAGCGTTTAGAACATAATCCTGGGTGAAAATTTATTTAAACGGCTTTAATTTTCAGATTGGGAATAAACCCTCAAGATAGTCATGGGAACTGAGAAGTTATTCTATTTGATAGAACAACCTCTTGGGCCTAAGCCCGGAGTTGAGCAAATAGTAGAACATGATCTTTGGAATATTCATGTGATGATAACTTTGGTGCACAATCCTTTATGCTTACCGCAATGAATCTTTAATTCCGTCGTCAGAATTAAGGATTAGATCCTTGTACCATGATGATGAAATTAAAGATTTTCATAGATCTATTCTTAGATCTTAGAAGTATAAATTGCAAAATAAGCTCTTTAGCTCGCGTATGTCAAATGGTACATCTGTCGAGCACTAGGTGTCGCAGATAATTGCTGACATCGATCAGCTAGGTTAGCCGAGCATTACATACGTGGCCGAGACTACCAAAGATTTGATCTTATAGTCTCTACCCCAAAGCTGGGGCAGGTTCATAATGAACCAAGAGTAAACTCTTGGAGAGTTGATGGCTATGCTCAAGGAGCAGAGTCAGAGCTTCTAAAAGGGGCAAAGGAAAAATCATCACAGTCTTCAAGGAAGACAAATGACATATCCCAAGATGTCTGCCTAAACTGTGGCAAACGGGGTCACTGGATGCGTGACTGCCGTATGGACAAGGCAGACATGAAGGAATTGAAGGCGGTGCAAGGCTCCGGCTTCAAGCATGTTTGTCATAAACATGTTCGCTATTAGTTTCAAAATTGGATTTTTGATACTAAGTATGGTACATAGATATGTACTGATGTGCAGAATCTGCTGATAAGTAGGAGACTGACTTCAGTTGAGATTTATCTACGAATCAGAAACGGGACGATAGTTGCTTAAAGGGTAGGTGTGTCGAAAGAAAAAAAAAGAAAAAAAAAGTTCAAAAAAATGAAAAGAAAGAAAAGAAAGAGACAAAAAAAAAACCATATCATGTTGAGTACGAAGAAGTAATCACAGAGTATGATCAAGACATCTAGGTTGGTTAGACCCACTAATCCAATTCTCCGAGACAAAATCATCGAGTTGGCTTACTTAAGGAGTAAGCTGCGAAAGAGCCTTGGTACACACACACTAGGAGTCTAGTTCAGATCACTCATTCAGACGATTGGATTTGAGTTGTATTAAGTACTTTGACGGTTCTCTGGTTTCGACACAAAGCATCCGTTGAGGACGAAAATATGCTTAGCTATTAGGATTATCTCGTGAGAAGCAATACAATGTATTGATATGCAACATCACATCAGGAAATCTACCTTGATCTAATGAAAATAGCAAAGGACAGAAAGATGACACGAGACTGGGGGTGACTAGTCTACCTTTTCTCATACAGAACGGTTCGGGAATGAACTATCACATCGTCAGAGTTTTGGAATGAATCCGGGAATGAATCCCAGGGTCGAGGCCCGCATCGTCAGAGTTTTAGAATGAATCCGGGAATGAATCCCAGGGTCGAGGCCTGCATCATCAGATTTTTGGAATGAATCCGGGAATGAATCCCAAGGTCGAGGCCCACATCGTCAGAGTTTTGGAATGAATCATAGGGTCGAGGCCACATCGTTAGAATTTTGGAATGAATCCCAGGGTCGAGGCCCACATCGTCATAGTTTTGGAATAAATCCGGGAATGAATCTCAGGGTCGAGGCCCGCATCGTCAGAGTTTTGGAATGAATCTCAGGGTCGAGGCCCACACTATCGTCAATTTCGGGAATGAATCCCAGGGTTGAGGCCCACATCACCAACATTTTTCGGGAATGTATCACAGGGGCGAAGCCCATATTATCAGTAGTTTTCGGGAATGAATCCCATGGGGGCGAAGCCCACATTATCAACAGTTTTGGGAATGAAGCCCAGGGAATAAAGCCCACAGTCAACGCAGCTCGGGGAATAAAACCCACATTCAATATAGTTCAAAGAATGAACAAGCCGGGAATGGCACTCCGAGAATAGAGCAAGGTTCGGGAATGAAGAAGCTGTTGGACAATTATGACCCATAGCATCACTATTTGTACAGAACATGGTGTTGTTGTACAAATTAACTATGTGACAAAGGAATTTGCTCTTTATCATTTGTAATTGGATTACCGGGATATAAATGATAAAAGTGTTGGACAATTATGACCCATAGCATCACTATTTGTACAGATCATGGTGTTGTTGTACAAATTAGCTATGTGACAAAGGAAATTGCTCTTTTATCATTTGTGATTAGATCATTAAGATATATAAATGATAGAAGGTCCATATGATTAGTTCTGGATTGAGATAATATGAGACAATATCAATCCATGAAGGTTTAAACATTAAATATCCCTAGTCAGAGTATTTTCTAGATTGGACATCGATAATGCGAAAAAGACTAGTATTACACTTGTGCGCATTGTGAGGGCATAACGACATAGTTCTCATATATTTTGGTATAGGATACTCATGAAAATGTAATTGGAGGTTGTGTTAACCGATGGTACGGAAACAGCTTTGCTCTGGATAGACCCTTCGGAATTCCATTGGTAATATGACTATGTGTCTATGGAATTCCGAATCAGGGTAGGTGTATTTGGTCTTAACCTGAGAGTTGCATCGCTAATACTAGCGACAATCAATATACTTTGGTTTTGGTCGTCCAGGGTTTTAATCGGTTCTGTGTACGCCTCTTCTGGGTATATTGAGAATCGTAGTTTATTGGGTGTGATGTCGAGATGGAAGTATCACTCCAGTCATAGTGGAGATGATGATCACGTATGATACGGAACTCATTCTCTTATATGCTGCAGCAATCGGGATATTATGACTAGGTCATGTTTATCTGATTATAGAGACTAGTTACCAGAGATCCGATATGTGCTTCGTACGGGGCAGACACAATTCCAGCCCCAGGCCTAGCATGTGACATCCGATACTGGATCGAAATACGCAATACTACGTATACTACGCCTAATATAGATCACTTATTCCTGTAAGGATATTTCTGGAGAATTGGGTAGGCATGGCGCTTTGCTAGAAGCCAACCTTGTCTTGTAAATCGGTAAAAATGTAGTATTAGGTACTTATGTGTTCGGATAGTCCGACGACCGGATTTACTGCCAACATATCCGGGGATCTCATGGGTCGCTTCCCGAAGATTCACCGATGACGTATGACTCGCACTTTATTAATCTGGGATTAATTAGTAGAGAGAGAAAATTAATCTGGGATTAATTACGGAGATATTTTATCTGGGATAAAATATTAATTAAAGAGAGAGAACAATTAATTTGGAATTAATCGATAAATTAATATATTCGATATATTAAACGAAATTGGATTTCGACGCGGAATTAAAATTAGATTTTAATTCGGGTGAACGAGTTAATTTAGAATTAATTCGTTAGCGATGTGAATAGTGATTTTGCTAGGCATAATTATTTAATTACGTCGCAACGGAAAATTCGTTAATTCAGAATTAGCGAACCTGAGCCCATGAGTGTTTGCGGGCGCACTCGCATTGCGAATTTAAGTGCGGCCCACAAGTCACATCAAGCGTCAAATCCCAAGTCACATCAAACGTCAAATCACTTGTCACTCTGAGTGATGTGATGTTTAGTCACATTTGATGTGAATAGTGATGGAGGTGGTTGTAGGCTTTATTGCTTTGACTTTTTGAAAGTGAAAAAGGGTATATGTTTAATTGATTTTTGAAATCATTTAACTAATACACAAAACACACAATCTCTCTTTCTCTCCTTCATCCTCTCGGCCAAGGGCCTTTTTCTTCTCCATTTTTTCTACTAAAATGCCGAGAATGGTAAGAAGTGCAAAGGAAATTTTACGACAAAATTTCCGAGGTGCTAGCACACATCCGGAGTCTTGCGAAGGTGATAGGGAAACCCACCCGTAGGCATGGAATCACACACAAAGTTTGGAGCTTGATGAACTACCATGGCCGAATTTTTGGAGCTCAAAATCATGCCAAAGCCGAGAGCCTACATAGAGTAAAAACTTGAAGATTTTCATTGTTCCTCGCACCGCCTCAACCGAACGTTGTAAGTATGATTCCGCCATACTTTTACTAGTATTCACATGTTGTTTCATTGCTTGATTTGATCCAAAGCTTGGCCAAAGGCTTCTGGGTATAGAAAAGGGCAAATGCAAAATCATTATACTCTTCTGGGAAGATAAAGGACATATCCCAAAATGTCTGCCTAAACTGTGGCAAACGGGATCACGGAAGCGTGACTGCCGTATGGACATGGCAGACATGAAGAAATTGAAGACGGGCAAGGCTCTGACTTCAAATATGTTTGTTATAAAAATGTTCACTGCCAGTATTAAAATTGGATTTTAGATACTGGATGAGGTACATAAATATATATTGATGTGCAGAATCTGCTATGAGCAGGATACTGACTTCAGTTGAGATTAATCTACGAATCAGAAATGGGACGAAAGTCACTGTTTCATCCGTAGATACCTGAGTTTAGGAACTACCCTTCGGATACGTACCTAAATTAGGAACCTGTTATAATGTGACTAGTTTGACTAGAAACATTATATCTATATCAGGGTTTAACCCGTTGAGGGTATACCTTTATATTATAGAACATTAAAGTGTTTTATTGATATTGAGATAAACACATTAGATGTGAATAACAGTATTTATATTTTGAATATAAATAAATCTCAAACGTATAACATGACAAACAAATAGCTCAAACTGAGTAAATCAGTTAAAACTTAAATGTGGCATTGATGTCTTGGACACAATTAAACAAGACTCGTATATCCACACTTTTGAAGAGTGGATACTAGGACAAATTTGATTCCATTCAAATAAAGTCTACGAATTTAGTTTATTGGGCAAAGTGCCTAAAACACCTTTACTTGGTAAAAGTGGAAATACCACTGATCTGTTAGCCATTGTTCATAGTGACGTAAGTGGACCCATATCTAGCTAGGCTAAAGGTGGATATGAATATTTCGTGACCTTTACGGATGTGGCATCGCGTTATGGTTATATGTTTCTTATGAAACACGAATCGGAAACTTTTGATATTTTCAAAAAGTTTCGCCACGAAGTAGACAGACAGATCGGCTAAAGTATTAAACTGTCACGGTTAGACCATGATGAAAATACTTAAGCAATAAGTTTCTCAAATACTTGAAAAAGTATAGTATTCTTTCAATGAGGACTCCTCCCGGAACACGTCAATTTGACGGTGTGTCCGAATAGAGAAACCGAATTTTGTTGGACATGATAAGGTTAATCATGAGTCACTCTGAGCTACCATTTCCTTCAACGGATATGCATAAACAGTGCAAAACTTATTTTGAATAAGGTTCCATAAAAAATCTGTTTGACAGATTTCATATTAGATATGAACAGGAAAGAAACCGGGTTTTCTCATTCCTGAAGATTGGGGAATGCTAGGCATATGTTTGGATGATACCAAACTAGAACCCAAATCGGATAAGTGCCTAATTGTAGGTTATCCTAGGGAAACTAAAGTATAGTACTTATACGACTCACAAGAGAACAATTTAATTGTTGCTCGCCATGCGGTTTTCCTAATAGGAATACCTATATGCAGTGGTAAGTGGGAGGAAAGTAAAACTCGATGAATATCGGAGCAATAATATTCCAGGCACCGATACCTTAATGGAACACAAACAGTTCATCAAGGATGAAACTTTACCAGTAATCTTCGAATACACAAGAACCGCGTAGGTCGGAGAGAGTCAGAAAATAACCTGGGTATGGGTTTCGGATCTCACCTCATAAAGATGTCAATCTTATTGAGGTATACCAACTGACTACATATGAGGAAGTGATACAAGGTATCGACTCCCTATTACGGCAAAGTGCCATAATATCCGAAATGGATCCCATGTATATCAACCAAGTTTGGATACTAGTTGATGTACCGCAAGGCATTGTGCCTATTGGTACTGTATAAGTCTTCAAGGAAGACATACATGGATGGCAACATACCAACGTACTAAGCTAGGCTTGTAACGAAAAGGTATCGTTATCAATATTGTGTCGATTAAGATGAAATCTTTTACCTGTTGCCACGGTAAATCCATTTGGATAATGTTTGCTGATGATGCATGTTTCATTTATGAAATATGCCAGCTGAATGCCAAAACCGTTTTCCTTAACGGAAACCTTTTGGAGGATGTTTACAACATCCTGACGATTTTGTAGTACCATAACAAGCAAACAAGGTTTGCAGGTTCTTCGATCCATGTATGGATTGAAGCAAGCATTGTGTTCTTGGAACTATCATTTTGATGTAATCATAATGGTGTATGATTTAATTCAAAACGAAATGATTCTTGTGTATATAAGGAGGTTAGTGGGATAGCACTGACAGTGAAAGTCCTAAATAATGATAATATATCATTTCTTGGAAATGATATTCCCATAATACAATCGGCGAAAGCTTGGCTTTCAAGAAAATTTTCCGTAGAATTCTTGGGAGAAACAACCTTTATTCTAGGAATAAAGATCTGCTGGGATAGATCTAAAGGTTGTTAACACTCTCTGAGAACTCGTACATTGAAATAAATATACGCGACCTGGTGTCTCATATGCTTTGAGCATATGGATTCACAATCAGGCCAATCCAAGTGATGCTCACTGGATTAATGTTAAGAACATCCTTCAGTATCTTAGACGAACTAAGGATGTTGTCTTATACTATGGAGATGGAGAACTTGAAGTGACTGGGTTCACTGTTGCAAGTTTCCTAACCGATAATAACGACTTTAAGTCGTAACAACGGTACTATACAGTTTGAATAATGGAACAGTGATCTGGAAATCTTCCAAGCAAGATACTGTTACTGAATAAACAACAAAAGTGGATTATTGCTGCAGCTGAGGCAGCAATAGAAGCCTTCTGGATTGATAATAATCCTAATTAGATTAGGAGTAGTTCTGTTAGCAGCTGAGATAGGCTACAGCGCAGGCTAAAGAATTAATGGTCTCATCAATGATCCAGATATATACTTCGACTATTCATCTGATCCGTTCGGATCATACATCGTGGCGATGTGATGATCGTATAAATCGCATCAGATGATAATCACGCAAATCCGCTGATGAAAGCCTTTTCTCGGCAGAAATTTGAGCGAACAGTACATTGTTCGGGTGTAGGACACTTGAGTGACTGGCTATAGGCCAAGTGGGAGATCGTTGGACAATTATAACCCATAGCGTCACTATTTATACAGATCATGGTGTTGTTGTACAAATTAGCTATGTGACAATGAAAATTGCTCTTTTATCATTTGTGATTAGATCACAAAGATATATAAATGATAGAAGGTCCATATGATTAGTTCCGGATTGAGATGATATGAGACAATATCAATCCACGAAGGTTCAATCATTAAATATCCCTAGTTAGAGTATTTTCGAGATTGGACATCGATAATGCGAAAAAAGACTAGTATTACACTTATGCGCGTTGTGAGGACATAACAGCATAGTTCTCATATATTTGGGTATAGGATACACATGCAAGTGTAATAGGAGGTTGTGTTTACCGATGGTACAGAAACAGCTTCGCTCTGGATAGACCCCTCAGAATTCCATTGGTAGTATGACTATGTGTCTATAGAAGACCGAATCAGGGTAGGTGTATTTGGTCTTAACCTGAGACTTGCACCGCTAATACTTACGACAATCAATATACTTTAGTTTTGGTCATCCAGGGCTTTAACCGGTTCTGTGTACGCCTCTTCTGGGTATATTGAGAATCTTAGTGTATTGGGTGTGATGTCGAGATGGAAGTATCACTCCAGTCATAGTGGAGATGATGATCACGTATGATACGGAACTCATTCTCTTATATGCTGCAGCAATCGGGATATTATGACTAGGTCATGTTTATCTGATTATAGAGACTAGTTACCAGAGATCCGATATGTGCTTCGTACGGGGCAGACATAATTCCAGCCCCAGGCCTAGCATGTGACATCCGATACTGGATCGAAATACGCAATACTACGTATACTACGCCTGATATAGATCACTTATTCCTGTAAGGATATTTCTGGAGAATTGGGTAGGCATGGCGCTTTGCTAGAAGCCAACCTTGTCTTGTAAATCGGTAAAAATGTAGTATTAGGTACTTATGTGTTCGGATAGTCCGACGACCTGATTTACTGCCAACATATCCGGGGATCATGGGTCGGGTCGCTTCCCGAAGATTCACCGATGACGTATGACTCGCACTTTATTAATCTGGGATTAATTAGTAGAGAGAGAAAATTAATCTGGGATTAATTACGGAGATATTTTATCTGGATAAAATATTAATTAAAGAGAGAGAACGATTAATTTGGAATTAATCGATAAATTAATATATTCGATATATTAAACGAAATTGGATTTCGACGCGGAATTAAAATTAGATTTTAATTCGGGCGAACGAGTTAATTTAGAATTAATTCGTTAGCGATGTGAATAGTGATTTTGTTAGGCATAATTATTTAATTACGTCGCAACGGAAAATTCATTATTTCGGAATTAGCGAACCCGAGCCCGAGAGTGTTTGCGGGCGCACTCGCATTGCGAATTTAAGTGCGGCCCACAAGTCACATCAAGCGTCAAATCACAAGTCACATCAACGTCAAATCACTTGTCACTTTGAGTGATGTGATGTTTAGTCATATTTGATGTGAATAGTGATGGAGGTGGTTTGTAGGCTTTATGTTGCTTTGACTTTTTGAAAGTGAAAAAGGGTATATGTTTAATTGATTTTTGAAATCATTTACTAATACACCAACAACACAATCTCTCTTTCTCCTCCTTCATCCTCTCGGCCAAGGGCCTTTTTCTTCTCCATTTTTTCTGCTAAAATGCCGAGAATGGTAAGAAGTGCAATGGAAATTTTACGGCAAAATTTCTGAGGTGCTAGCACACATCCGGAGTCTTGCGAAGGTGATAGGGAAACCCACCCGTGGGCATGGAATCACACACAAAGCTTGGAGCTTGATGAACTACCATGGCCGAATTTTTGGAGCTCAAAATCATGCCAAAGCCGAGAGCCTACATGGAGTCAAAGCTTGAAGATTTTCGTTGTTCCTCGCATCGCCTCAACCGATCGTTGTAAGTATGATTCCGCCATACTTTTACAAGTATTCACATGTTGTTTCATTGCTTGATTTTATCCCGGGACCTTAGACAAACCCAACAAAAAGTCCATATGATTAGTTCCGGATTAATAAGATATGAGACAGTATTAATCCACTAAGGTTTAATCATTAAAATATCCATAGTCGTAGTATTATCGAGATTGGACATCGATAATGCGGAATAGACTAGTATTGCACTTGTGCGCGTTGTGGGAGCATAACGGTATAGTTCTCATATATTTGGGTATTGGATACTCATGCAAGTGTAATAGGAGGTTGTGTTTACCGATGGTACGGAAACAGCTTCGCTCTGGATAGACCCCTCGGAATTCCATTGGTAGTATGACTATGTGTCTATGGAAGTCCGATTTAAGGTAGGTGTATTTGGTCTTAACTTGAGACTTACATCGCTAATACTTGCAACAATCAATATACTTTGGTTTTGGTCGTCCAGGGCTTTAACTGGTTTTGTGTACGCCTCTTCTGGGTATATTGAGAATCGTAGTGTATTGGGTGTGATGTCAAGATGGAAGTATCACTCCAGTCATATGGAGATGATGGTCACGTAGGATACGAAACTGGTGCTCTAATATGCTGCAGCTATCGGGATAATATGACTAGGTCATGTTTATCCGATTATAGACACTAGTTACCAGAGATCTGATATGTGCTTCGTACGGGGAAGACACAATTCCAGCCTCAAGCCTAGCACGTGACATCCGATACTGGATCGCAATATGCAATACTACGTATATTATGCCTGATACAGATTATATATTCCTTTAAGAATATTTCTGGAGAATTGGGTAGGCACGGTGCTTTGCTAGAAGCCAACCATGTCTTGTAAATTGGTAAAAATGTAGTACTAGGTACGTACGTGTTCGGATAGTCCGACGACCGGATTTACTGCCAACATATCCGAGGATCTCATGGATCGCTTCCCGAAGATTCACCAATGACATATGACTCAGATATAATTAATCTAGGATTAATTATTAGAGAGAGAAAATTAATCTAGGATTAATTACGGAGATATTTGTTGGGGTTGGTGCTCAGAGCGCCAATTCCCGGTTGTATTTTTGTTGAATACTTCTGTAAAACATTATTATTATGAATAATATATGCAGTTTCTATAATATAATCTATCTTTCTATATGGTAAAGACGTAATGACCCTAGAATGATTAGTCATGATACAGTTGCAAAAGCGTCGTAACGGACATTGAGTTGTATCATGACGTTGTCATTCGCAGACTTTTTCTGGTCAAGGTTTACACTACTTGGTCAGTATAGTAAACCCGTTGAGACCGGTACATGTCGTATAATGGAATATATGATTCCAATGGTTTCTCAATGAACCATAAGTCTTGGAGACTAGTATAGACGTGTAGGTGTTTATAGCGGATAAACACTGAACGACTCACCGAAGATTCTTAATGGATGGTACACCAACGTCAATAAGAATCTTCTTGGGTTGAGTAGCACTTGTGATTCTTAGACTTGAGATGCCATTGTGGGAACATGAGACATCTTCTACACTTAGACGGCAGTCACGTCACCGATCTATTTAGATCAGACCTCCGCCTGTTCGTTGGGTGTAGATAGATCCTCAGGGTGTCCTATGTGTATCAAGATAGGATCCGTCAGTTCTGTGTACCAGAGCATAGGTAGTCCATATGATTAGCAATCAGATAAAACCATGGGCCCGTGGTAAAGTTTAGAAGCTAGTTCTAAACATTCTTTTGAGATTGCTAATAGAATAGTCGACTGGATAATCCCGATAGAGATTTGACGTTTATATCTATATCTCTCGGATTTATCCGGATACCTGTGATGGAGGAATTAAACATTTGCCATGACCTCGACCTGTATGGTTCAGCGAGATTATCTGTGATCATCATAATCTACGGGTGGATAGATTATGGACACGAAATTAGATTTCGTGACAGATATACCTGAATCTAGAGAGTCTCAATAATGAAACATACTCGTAGAGCACTAGAGCAACATTAATAAATAATATTGATTATTTATAAAGTCGTTTAAAGGTTAAACGCAAGATACGTGCTAAATGAGACTAGATAGTCATTTGCTTAATTATTGTGTATTTACATTTAATACTTGATTAATTTAAATACACATTAATTAATAGTCAAAATGAGTTATTTGACTTATGTCCTAAATGAATATGTGTTTTTAATATTTAATGTAAATATTATACATATATTTAATATATTTGTATTTGATTAATTAATTATTTATTTAATTGTTAAATGATTAAATTAATTAAAATATAAATATCTTACATTAGGATATATTAAGTAAATGATGTTAGTTGCAATTTTTTACTTAAATAAATATCTATAAAGTAGTTTTAGATATTTGTATTAAGATAACAAATGAATTTGAAATGAAAATGAAATGAAAAACTTGTTATTTCATGCCTTGTGAATTCGGCCAAGGCCAATTATGCATGAGTATATATTGTTTTCATTTGGTTTTCATTTGGTAACCTAATACATTTCACAAAACATAAATCTCCATTGAAGAAGCTAAAGGAACCTTGAGAAAAAGAAGACAAAGTCAAAAAGCTTGGAAATTTAGTAAGTTTCTCAAACTTGCTATTAGTAAGGAATTTGTTCCTTAGGTTCTAGGCTTTAATATATGATATTCTTAGGATGTTTCTTTCTTTGTTCCTTGTGGTTTTTGTTGATGGAAGTTTTGGTGAAGTGTGAAGCATGTGTAATGAAGGAAGTGTATAATTATTGTAGTAATAAACTTTCTTTTAAGGTTTTGGAAACCATGTTGCTAATCTAGAGTTATTGACCCACTCTTAAATGACCTAGATTTGATCTTGAGTTGTTTCATTGTGTTGAGACTTGGATTGGATAGAAGAATGATGATTGAAGTAATTGATTTAATGTATTTGGTCTAATTTGTCCAATTTGTGGAAATTGAAAAATTAGGGTTCATGACCAATTCCAAATTTGGGGCTTTTCATATATGTTGTGTATTTGTATGTGTATATGATGCATATAAAGTTTCATGTTCATTGAATTGCATCTTGATGTGTTTTGATGCATGAAATCACAAAGTGCACAATTGTCTCCTTGGAGGGGCTCTCGGCCTTGAAGAATAAATTTGGGGATTTTGGTTGTTTTGGTGTTTTGATGTTTTGAACATGCTAAGTTCATCTTAGAAATGATTTAGAATCATTCAAAATTGATTTGATCAATTTCGGACTAAAATGGACAAAAATACAAAGTAAGGGTATTTCGGTAAATTCACTTAAATATGATTTATTGAATTTATTTTCATAATTTGATTATTGGAATGTTAAATAAATATGTTTATTTAATTAATTCGAGAAAAAAATTTGAAATTTGAAAATCGGATTTTCACCGCTTCCGCTGCTTTACCGGATTTACCCCCTAAAAACCCCCAACAAAATGGTATCAGAGCGAGTCTGATTCTAGGCCACCTAATATGATTAGCCTTCATTGAATCAATGTTTAATCATGTTTTCTTGACTTTATGCATGCTTATTAGAATCTAAATTGATTAGATTTAGGGTGTATGACACTTAGCGGAAAATCCCTAATTAATAAGGTTTGAATGTAATTATGTATTTGATGCATATTATAAGGTCCGTCTTGTCAATATGGTTTATGAATATTTCTTTGTGACTACATCTGAGACCGTGCCTCTGCTTTGAGGATGTAGCCGATAAAGATTTATTTATAACTGGATGTATATCAGATACTAGATAAATTCAAGTGAAAGCGGAATTCTGAACGTGCCCTAGCTGTCAGGATTACGTAAGTAACTTGAGTTTATCATTGACGAGTTTAACCTTGGAACGTCTCCTTGTGGGCCTGCCTTCGCAGCGACAATGAGAAACGGCCAGGACCGGATACTTAGGAGTCATTAGTGAATGATTGACAAATGAGTTGTCTACCTGATGAATATATGTAGGCGAGACCGTGCCTCTGTGTGAGCCGAAATATATTCACGGGATCCACTTTTCACTATTAGTATTTAATTTAATTATTAAATATTTGTATTCTGTTATGGGATTACAGTATTGCATGATTTAGTGGGAGGGGCATATTAGATTAAAAACCCATGATCTAGTTTATGCTTTTGATATTATATGAAACTGCTTAATTTCTGCTAACCGTTTTTCGTGATCTATATGATAGATTGGCGATGGCGGCACAATCCACAAATCAGTTTGCGCGTATGCTTGATGCGAACAAACTGAAAGGCGTTGAGAACTTTACAGACTGAGAATTGGATTTGAGGATTGTCCTCGATTCCGAAAAACTGGGTTATGTTCTTGAGGGTCCGTTGCCCCTTGCAGTGGGTGCGGATGCTTCGGAGGAGGAACGCCAAGTTTTTGAAACTTGGAAGGATGATGATTTAAGGGTTAAATCATACATCATTAGTTCACTGTCTCCGAAACTCAAGCAACAGTACTATGGTATGCTAGATTCCTATTTAGTATAAGCAACAAGCCTTTAAACCTCTAGGTGTCCATAGTGGACGAGTTGTAGTCTCGTGAGGGCCTATAGTGACGATACCCACAAACATCAATCTAATGCACACAAAAGCAAAAAGATAATAAAACTAATTCACACAAAAGCAAAAAGACAAGAGAAAAGAGAATAAACAAGTTAGTGACTAAACAGGTGAAACTTCTTATCCAAGTTAAGAGTTGCTTTCTTTCTTTCTAAATTACCGAATAAGTAAATTCTCCGATTATTTTTACCATTCTTTATACACACAGCTAACAAGGTATTACTCAACCCATTGTGCCCACAATTTTCACTAGTGTAGTTGAAAAGAGGGTAATATTTTTTTCTAAAGTCGTAAATCAGATTTCACACCTTTTTATTAGCAATAGAACACTTTTTCAGTTTTTTTTTATTTATATACAGTATCTTCCATCCATGTAACGAGCTTTGGGCCAGTGACTCCCAAACCAGTTGGCTTTAGGACACTAGGTGTTAAGACACCCCTACGGACGTAATTATCCGGACTTCAGATAAGTGTGTATATATATATATATATATATTTATTTATTTATTTATATATATTTGCAACATCTTCAATCCATGTAACGAGGGTTGGGACAGTTACTCCCAAACCAGTTGGCTTTAGGGCACTAGGTGGTAAAACACCCATACGGACTTAATTACTCGGATCTCATATATTTATTTTTGTACACACATTTTTTTTTGTGTATTCCATTGCTTTTTGTAGATGCTTCCTCCAATTAAACTAGAGCACATGATATTACAAACTTTTCAATTACCACTTATGTCCGTATATTACTATGCATATTGATAATACTTGTCAACTGTGCATATGAAGATCCATTTAGTCAATATTAAGGAGAATTCACAAATTAAATAATTCAGAAGGAAAGAACAAAAATTAACCTGTTACGAAATATGCTGAGATACATCTCAGGAATGGAAATTCCGTACACAGCTATCTCACACCAATTTCACCTGATTAATCAAATTAAAAACACACAATATATAATATATATATATTATAAAAAAATTTAATTTTTTTGAATTTTTTTGAAAATTTTTTGAATAAAAATTAAATAAAAACAACATAATAAAAACAAGATACTATTCAACTATTCCCCTCCCCCAAACCTAAATGAGACATTGTCCCCAATGTCTTAAAAAGTAGAAGATGGGTTTAGAAGATAGTACCTGGTTAGCTGAAATTCTACAAAATTAAAGGTTAAGATCCATATTTATCCGACGCTTCTTACCACGATCGTCTTCGGAACATTTTATCTTGGAAATGACATGGTCAATTTATGGTTCAGAAGCTAAGATTTGGTCAAGTAAATCCTGGGCAGTTCTGGCAGTGAAGAGGAGTTCTTTCAGAGGTTCGTCAACGAACCCATTTCTCCGGGCATCATCAAGAAACACACAAAGAAAGTCATAAAATCCATCTGTGCTAAACAGCCCAATCAATTTCTGGTGTATGTTTGACCGGCGTAAACACACACGTATAACGCAAGCGCACGTATCGTTCAAGTAGTATAAAAATATCGATCCCACGAGGACTTAATTCCTACTGTTTTATTAATTATTGAATCTATTTATTTACAGATATCTAATTGAGGGTGAGGAGAATGATTGTTTGATTGGTTGAAAGTGGTTTTACAAAATAAATAAATAAATAAAAAGATAAAAGAAAATACTAAGGAAAATAAAAAAAAGACACAAAGATCTAGGGTCGTGAATCATTCTAATATCATTTAAAAGATGAAGTGGTTATTTTATGTTGTGTAATAAATCAGTTTACTAACCTGGAACACTAAATTATGCAAAAGCCTCTGTCGATGGTCAGACGCAAATACACAGTTTAACCCAATTGAACCATATGTCTATGTCAACCAAATTATCTGGATTCATTAAGTTTAAGTTCCAATTATGGCTACCCCCGCCCGACAGGTATATTCCTATCCTGTAAGGAAATCTATTAAAGGGTTATCTATCCTCAAGGAAGATCGTGGGCTATTAAGTCTAAGGCTGAAACCTAAAATCCCTTTGTCTAGTTCATTTTAGATTTACCACATCAATCTTATTGGTGATCAGACAACAAGAAGCATTAAGCTTAAGATTTAATAAGTAAACCTTTAAATTACCCAAACTATAAAATAACCCCTTATAAACCGGTGATAATAGAATTCATCACAACCCCAGATAACTAACACATAACTAGGGCTAGTAACAACTTAAAAGTAAAAGACATAAAGTAAAAATACTGAAAAGTAAAAGACATAAAGTAAGACTGAAAAGTAAAATAAAATAAAATGCTAAGGTAAAAGGAATTACTTTTACTACTACTAATTTAGATATCTCCCATAAAATAATATATAAACTTGTGATAATATTACCAACCGACCAATCTGGCGGTATCCTGATTAAGTCAAATTAAGTCCAACCAGCCATTAAGGCGGAACCAAAAATAAATTTACCAACCGACCAGTCTGGCAGAATCCGTGATTAGTCAGGTTTAAACCAGATTAAAATTAAATTACCAACCGACCAATATAGCGGTATCCCTTATTAAGTCAATATTTTAAATAGTGAATATATTATTTTTAAGGGAGATTAATCTAAATAGTAACAGTAAAAGAATTACCTTTCACCCTAGCTGGAGAAGTTACCTCCTCATGGTAAATAGTAAAAACTGAAAAAAATAAAAAGTAAAAATTAAATTACTATTATTACAAAACGTAATTAAAATTATTTACAAAACTAAAAATTAAAACTAAAAAAAATAAAAAATAAAAATTCTAGAGAGAGAAACTCTCTCTTTAGAGAGAAATCAAGAGAGAGAGAGAGGTGTGTTGAAATCTGAAATTTCGCGCTGAATTTATAGGCAAAAATTTCACTGTTCGCGCGTCGCGACGCCAAGGACCTCAGCGTCGCGACGCTGGATTTGTCGACGTGGCACGATGACAGCTGACACGTAGCGATTCGGATAAGAGGATAAGGTCGACACGTGTCATGGCGGCTAAGACTCAATTATTATGCTGACGTCATTGGTGACGTGGCACTGTTCATGACGTCATTGGTGACGTCATGATGATGTGGCGTGCGCACGTTAGCGGATCTTCTGTGGTGGTGACACGTGGCACGGCGCATTTTAGCAAAGTCAAACTTCTCAAATTGTTGACCGTTGACCTGGCGCACTTTAGCAAATCCGGCGCATGCTGGGCGTCGCGACGCGCAATGCTCCAGCGTCGCGACGCGCAAAAGACGAAAATATTCATGTTGACGCATTTTTGTCCGGTTTTGCCCCAAATTGCCTCCAGTGCTGTCCAAACTTTATTTATTTGCAAAATAACAATAAAACACATCAAAACGTTCACAAAACTCAAGAAACTATACAAAATATTAAGTTAAATGAGTGGAAAATAGTGATATAAATATCACTCATCAATGTTCCGGTTCGCCCAAGATAACACTATAAAAATTTCCTCCAATGTGCCTAAGCCACATGGCAAAGCAATAAAAGCATCAGCATGGTTAATCATTTCCATCAGTCATTCAGACATTCCTGGCACGATCAGTTCTTCTCCATTTGATTATCTTATAAGATTAGCCTCTGCCAAGGGTTTTGGGATGATTCCAAAAATTGGAATGCCTCCTTCCTGTACGGCCTTTGAAACGATCCCCATTAGTCCAAGATTACCACCGCCATATACTAGGTGCATATCCTTTTCAGCTATGACTCGACCCAATTCCTATGCTACAGTCACGTATTCTGGTTTAGAACCAACACTAGTACCGCAAAAACACGCATATATTTTCAACTCGTCTTCTTGAAGTGGCTTCCATTTTTTTTATGTATTTCTCTCTCAAATCTGGATGCCCTCAAAAGTGCAATGACGGGCTGAATTTATAGAACTTGAAAAGGGTGAGTAATAATAGCACTAGTATCTTCCAAATGACGCTTGTTAGCTAAACAATAAAATAAATCATGAAAGGTCAAAAAGGTTTGGATCATGTCTACGAAAATAAAGATAATTACAACAGAAAAGCAAATCAAAGCAATTATTAAGGCAACAGAATTATGTACGCAATACGCCACTCGCTTAGAATAAATTTATTAGGATGCGTCTCAGAAATTCATCCCTTACTCAGCCATCACTAATAAATTAGCTCCCATCTTTGCGATTTCCAGACACCATTCCTTCTGTCTTTAAATGCTCTGTTTGTGCTTTTCCTTGAAAAATAACACACAAAATTAAAAACTCTACAACATGTATACATAAAATATGAAAACATAAATTACAACAAATTGCATGGGTTGCCTCCCTTCTAGCGCTAAATTTTTCATTTTCAGCCAGACGTGACTGAAATTCATATGTCAATGAGGTTTCAGCGTTGTCTTAGATGTCCGATTAAAGACGATCCCATGAGCGTTGCTTTTGAAGGGTCTCTTCCAACGGTATGATGGCAAAAAGAATTTTGTCACATTCAGTGCTTGTGCCACCTTTTTGCTCTTTGTTGCTCTAGTGGTTCCTGAAAAGAAATGAAGAAAATCAGGAGGTCTCGTATGGTGCTTGACTTTGAATGGAAGTTCCATTCTGTCAAGCTTCTGGGCGATATCTCTGATCTGTACTCCCCAAAACAGTGATGTTTCACCTAAATACACTCGATCTTCAATAAGGTCTGACATTTGCTCCTCTATTTTCTCTACTTCTTGCTCCACCTTTTATTCACAAATGTATTTTAAAATTTCCGCATTCAGCTCTTCATCTGTCATTTGTGAAATGCATGCTCTATAAGTGTCAACCTGCGGATGTAAGGATGTGTCTGATTTTAGGTCTTCATCCTCTGATATGACTGGCTCAGGTAGATCTTGTTCAAACATTTGTGCACTGAATGCTCTAAATCTTCAATCGGAGGATGCAAAGATGTATATGTCTGTAAGCTTTTATCCTTTGTGGTTGGTATGAATGGTTTGGGTAGCTCTTCTTCAAACATCAGTGCAATGCAATCTCCAAGATCTTCATTTTGAGGATACAGATATCATAGGTGGATGGTGGATAAGATGAAAAATGTGGTTCTGTTAAAAATATTAGCTCTTCGTACCTTGAATGATTCCGATAATTCTGCCACTCTGAAAGGTATATGCATTGATTGCTCAGATAGTTACCATCGCATATTTCACATCTCTCTATTGCGTTATGATGAGCAAATGTAGTATTGCTTGGTTTTGGCATCCAGAGATAGTTGTTGGGTTGGACAACAAGCCACAAAAAACTGGACTCTTGCTCCCTGATTTGGGGTGTATCTTCTTCTAGTAAAGCTCGTAATCTTTTTATCTCCCAATAAAGATCCATGTCAACCACTTGAAAAACAAAAGAATGAAATAAAAATTACAGATAAAATTAAAGAAAATTAGATACAAGTAAATTCGATAGCTTCAAAATTAATAACAAAAGAAAATAAGTCCCTGGCAACGGCGCCAAAAACTTGACCGGCGTTGTCACACACGTATAACGTAAGCGTGCGTATCGTTCAAGTAGTATAAAAATATCGATCCCACGATGACTTAATTCCTACCGTTGTTATTAATTGTTGATACTATTTATTTACAAGTATCTAATTGAGGGGAGAAGAGAATGATTACTTGATTGGTTGTTGAATATGGATTTGCGAAATAAATAAATAAATAAAAACACAAAAGAAAATACTAAGGAAAATAAACAATGACCCAAAGATCTAGGGTCGTGACTCCATACAATATTATTCTAATGATGAATTGATTCTCTTATATATGTGTAATAAATCAGTTTGCTAACCTAAAACATGAAGTTATGAAAAAGCCTATGTCAATGGTCAGATTCGAACACCCAAATAACACAATTAATCATATGTCTATGTTAACCAAGTTACCTGAATTCATTAAGAACAAGTTCCAATTATGGCTACCCCCACCCGACAGTATATGTCTATCCTGTAAGGAAATCTATTAAAGGGTTATCTATCCTCAAGGAAGATCGTGGGCTATTGAATCTAAGGCTGAAACCTAAAATCCCTTTGTCAAGTTCATTTTAAGTTTACCAGATCAATCTTATTAATGACCAGTTAACAAGAAGTATTAAACTTAAGACTCAATAAAAAAAACTAATAATTACCCATAAAAAAAATTAAATCAATTATTAAGCATGTTAATATTGTGTTTCATCATTTCCCTAGAATAAAAATAAAATGATGGGGGTTAGGGGATCCACCTTTACTACTTCTAATTTAGAAATCTCTCTTATTATAATATAAAATTTATCTGTGATATTACCAACCGACCATATAGACGGTATTCTCATTAAGTCAGATTTTATAATTAAGTCCAACCGACCATAAAGGCGGTGTTATCATTTGTCCATAAACCAGCCATATAGGTGGTAATTATCTATCACCTAAAGACCGGCCATATAAGCGGTGTCACATTATGTCAAATAAATAAAACCAGCCATTAAGGTGGTAATCCTTTAATTTAAATTATAATTTCCATATTATAATTAAGGGAGATTGATCTAAACTAAATTAATAAAAACTTCACCCTTCCTCTAGCGGAAATCCAACTATAAAACATAAAAGAAAAGAAAAGAAACTACTACTATTACTGAAAATAAAAATACATAATTAAAATTACAAAAAATAAACGAACAAGATGCAATCATTATATTCCTTACAAAAACCTAAGGAAAGCATAAGAATTACAAACGAAATGGCTTGGTATTTATAGGAACATCTAAAGGCTTCCACCAATTTCTCCACCAATTGCTCCACCAAACATGACACCACACATGACACCAAATCCTCCCCAAAACATGCAAGCATGTTTGGTGGAAGTTTGACCATTTTTATTTTTTATTTATTTAATTATTTTTTGCTTTGAAAATGATTTTAATAATTACACATAACACATTTCCGGATGTTTCATCAATTTTGGTCATGACATCTTCAGAATTCAAAATTAATTTGTTCTTCAAAGTTGTATATCTTTGAGTCTTCTTTAATCTGGAACTTGAATTACCTCAATCCGATATCGGAGTAAATATTTATAGCCTAAATACGACAGTTACGAAAAGTTGGAATTTCTGAAAGTATACTTCGTTAGAACGCCCTTTCAAGTTTCCAATCTCCAAAATCAAAATGTCAAGTCCAGTTTTTGCCCTTATTTGACCCACATTCTGTTTGGAAAAAATAACCAAGCCCCAAGATCAACAAGAACAAGCAAAATATATAAATACATGAATGAATAAATTGAAGTATGGCGGAATCATACTCACAATACTTGAAAATGGATGCTTAGATGATGCGAAAACTCCTCCCTTGTGCAGTGAAGCTCTCGGCAAGAAGAAAAGAGGGACTCCAAGTCGAGTTTTATCCTTCCAAGCTCAAGGATTAGCTTCCCATATCACCTATGTATGATCCCTTGAAGGTGCTAGCCTTTGTTGTGATTTTGAATGCACAACTTCTTCAAATCTTGCCACAAAAATTGAAGAAAGGAGAGCCAAAAACTGCTTGCAAGTTTCGGCAATGTGGAGAGAGAAAGTTGAATGATTTTTGTTACAAAAAATCAATTTATATTTATGCCATAATATTATTAAATTAATAATAAACTTATGACACAAATCATGCAATGGCTTAGAGTGTCAAACACTCAATTCCATGCAAAAACCATTGAGTGCATTGTACACTATCTCCATGCAATGCATTAGAATTAAATAATGCATAATATGACATGTGTCATGTGGGCCCCACACATTTCCAAAATGAAAGTGGGCCCACGTGCACTCACGCGTTCGGGTTCGATATTTCCGAAATACCGAACTTACGTCGCGACGTTAATTAAATCGAATTTAAATAAATAATTGCGCCTAGCAAATTATTATTTACGTCGCTAACGAATTAATTCTAAATTAACTCGTTTGCCCTAATTAAAATCTAATTTTAATTTCGCGTCGAAATCGAATTTCGATTATTATATCGAATATAATAATTTTACGATTAATTCCAAATTAATCGTTCTCTCTCTATGTATAGTACTTTATCCAAGATAAAGTCTCTCCGTATAATCAAAGATTAATCGAGTTTGAATCATACGTCATTGGTGATACTTCCAGTCTCTCCGTACGATACACATATCGGACATCAAGCAACCAGTCTCTTTGAATCGGATAATCCTGACCTAGTCATATTATCCCGATGGTTGCAACCATTATAGAGTACTAGTTCTGTATCCCTCGCGATCATCATCTCCATATGTCTGAAGTGATACTTCCATCTTGACATCACACCCAATACACTACGATTCTCGATAAATCCAGAAGAGGTGTACACAGAACCCGTTAAAGCCCTGGACCACCAAAACTAAAGTTTACCGATTGTCGTAAGTACTAGCGATGCAAGTCTAAGGTTAAGATCATATACACCTACCCTGAAGCGGACTCCCATAGACACGCAGACATACTACCAATGGGATTCCGCGGGTCTATCCAGAGCGAAGCTGTTTTCGTACCATCGGTAAAACACAACCTCCTACCGCACTTGCATAAGTATCCTATACTTAAATATATGAGAACTATGCCGGTGTGCCCTCACAACATGCACAAGTGCAGTACTAGTCTATTCCGCATTATCGATGTCCAATCTCGATAATACTACGACTAGGGATATTTAATGATTAACCTTTATGGATTGATACCGTCTCATATCATCACAATCCGGAACTAATCATAGGGACTCTTACCATTTATATCAAAGTAAATAAATTACAAACGGTAAAAGGCAATTTCATTACTACATAGTTAATTTTGTACAATAATACAATATCATTTACAAAATAGTGACGCTATGGGTCATAACTGTCTAACAATCTCCCACTTGGCCTATAGCCAGTCACTCAAGCATCTAATACCTGAACTATGTATGTGTCGCTCAAACTTTCCCGAGGAATTATTTTCGTCAGCGGATCTGCAATGTTGTCCTCTGATGCGATCTTTTTTATCTTCACATCGCCACGATGTATGATCTCTCGAATCAGATGGATCGTCGAAGAACATGTTTGGATCGTTGATAAGACCTTGGTTCCTTAGCCTGCGCTATGGCCCCGCTATTGTCACAATACAATAAAACGGGCTCAGCTGCTAATGGAACTACTCCTAATCCAACTAGGAATTTTCGGATCCAAACCGCTTCCTTTGCTGCTTCAGCTGCTGCAATGTACTCCGCTTCAGTTGTTGAATCGGCAACAGTATCTTGCTTGGAAGATTTCCAGCTCACTGCTCCATTATTCAAGCAAAATATGTACCCGGTTTGCGACTTGAAGTC